>PVKE010034686.1:0-17267 GCA_004027555.1 Craseonycteris thonglongyai
TAATTTCACTAACAAAGTTTCAATGAGCTAGTGATCTACATTACAATTAGTACAGGCTTTTCAGATAACACAAATAAATATTATTATTAATAATAAATTATGTTTGTGAAATACTTGATAACCATTATTGCTATTTAATTATTACAAATATTGTGAAATTAAATCAGTCATTTGTACTTTTCATGTATATATTTTTTCCTAACTTATTCCCACATTTCTAGTATTTTACATCAATATTGACACTGAATGAAAGTACTGTGAGGCTTTGGAAACAGAACCTGGTTGCTTCCCCTTACTCTCTCCCAAGGCTTCTTCCACCAACATTACCAAGTGCACCTACATAAAGTTAACTACAGCCTGGAAGCCACCATTACCCTGTGACACAAACAGACTTAGGCCTTTTTCAACAAACCCCACACCTACCCTTCCCACTTATGCTGGTACTAGGATTCAGAAAAACTGTGAAGCATAGGCATAGAAGCTCCTGACTGCAGTAGAATCTCAGAGGCATAGAATATTATCACCCACCATACCCTACAAAAGGAGGCGTACAGAGACCAAGGTGACTGAGTCACAGGAGAGAAGCCCAGCATCTAGGAAGTTTCTCACTATGAGAAAACTGAATAATCATGAGAAAATATTGTATTAATAAGACACTGCAGTAGCAAAAGAAAGATCTCTTTACATCTACCTGGGGAAAAGTGCTTGTGCCCAGGAAAGTAAATGCTCCAACAGTAGTGAATACCATAATGGACAAAGGTGTTCAGAAAGAAAAAAAAAGTGTCCAGAAAAAGGAACTTGAAGATATGAAAATATATGAGCTAAGTGACACAGAAATCAAGATAATATTTCTGAAAACACTTAAGGAGATCAACAAGAAGCAGCAAAATGTTCTCTGAAAGAAAATCTATAAGCACAAATAATACAACAAATAAATAAACAATAAATTGACACTATAAAATAAATAACAAATAAATTGACACTATAAAAATGAACCAAATAGCAATTCTGGAGGTAAGTAACACAACAAAGAAATGAAAAATGAAATAACTAGCTTAAGAAGTAGAGCCAACCAGATGGAGGAAAAAATTATTAAAATCATAAACAGAAATACAGAAATGTCATAGAAAGAATAAGAGAGAAACCTGAGAGTTAAAAGAAATGAAAGATCTCTACAAGAAGTATCTGTTAGATAGTTCTAACCATTAAAAAGAGCAACATAAGAATAATAGGTATTCCTAAAGGAACAGAGGATGGGATAGACACAGAGAATTTGCTCAAATAGTAGATGACAGTGTCCCAAACTTATGAAAAGAACTGGAACCTCACATCTAAAAAGTGAACAGGACCCCCTAGCTACTTGAATCCTAGCAGACATTCTCCAAGGAACATTATACTGAATAAGTCAAAGGTCAAAGACAAAAATAAATAAATAAAAAGAATCTTTAAGGAATCCAGATAAAGAACATCATAACCTATAAAGGAAAACCTATCAGACTATAATCAGACTTCTCAACAGAAACTCTACAAGCCAGGAGGGAATAGATTGAAGTATTCAAAATATTGAAGGAAAGAAATTACCAACTGAGAGTAATCTATCCAACAAAGGTTTCCTTTATATATGAAGGAGATATAAGGTCTTTTCAGATGTAGAGAATTTAAGGATGTTCTCCAGCATAAGGCTGGCATTTCAGGAAATAATGAAGGAGGGTATGTGTCCTGAAAGAGAAAGTAAAAATAAATAGGAATAAACTGTTACAATAAAAACTTAAAAGGGGAGGAAGTAAAGTTTTAAGCTTCCGGAGACAATAAAGATAAGAAGCATCCTTAAAAAAAGGAGGGGAAGCCGGGATGGCTCAGTGGGTTAAGCGCTCACTTTGCAGCACCGGGGACCGAGGATCGAATCCCAGCCCCGGCCCATGCGGACCCATATGCTGAACTGGGGAGTTCCCCAGTTCAGTTCTCTCTCTGTCTCTGTCTCTGTCTCTTTCTATCAAAAACAGTAAAAATTAATAAAATAAAATTAAAAAAAAAAGAAAAGGAACCACTTCATATATAAAACTTTCTTTTACATAAACTTTATGGTAACCACTCAAAAAGAATTTAGAACTGAGACCCATAACACAAACAAAAACAAAGAGCGAGAGAGAACAGAAAGAAAAATTATAAAACACCATCAAAGTATAAAAACTGACAGAAATAAAGAAGCAATGAAGCAATAAAAAAAAAAAAATGCTACCAGAAAACAAAAGACAAAATGGCTGTAGGAAAGTCTCACATATCAGTCATCACCCTAAATGTAATGGGCTGAACTCACCAATAAAAAGACACAAGGTAGCAAATTGGATTAAAAACAAAACCTAATGTTATGCTACATCCAAGAGATATGCCTCCGTCACTAGGACTAATAAAGACTCTATTTAAAAGGGTAAAAAAAAAATAATACTCTAAGCAAATCACACTCAGAGAAAAATAGGTATAACCATACTTATATCGAGTAAAACAGGTGAGAATAAAAAAGGTTGTGGGATAAAAAATTGGACATTTTATAATATAATGAAAAAGGGAACAATACAAGAAGACTTGACACTTAATATATATGCCCCAACCAAAAAGCATTAAAATTTGCAAAGCAACTACTTACAGATCTAAATGGAAAAACTGATAAAGACACAACCGACCTCACTTATAGGTAGATTATAAAACTGAAAGTAACAAAGAAACAAAGACTTATGGACATACTCAATAGCTTGGTGATTACCTGAGGGAAGGGGAGGAAAGGGGATGGAGAGTGAGGGGTGGGCGAGGTGGGAGTGGGCACCAGACTTACGGACACACTCAATAGTTTGGTGGTTACCTGAGTGAAGGGGAAGGGGAGAAGGGTGGGGTTGGGTGGGAGTGGGCAAGAGATGTATGGTGATGTAGAGAGGGCAGATTCTGGATGGTGAACACATAATCCAATGCATGGGTGATGTGATGTGGATTTGTACATCTGGAAACTATCTAATTGTTGTAATCAATGTCACCCCAATAAATTTAACAATAAACAAAACCAAAACCAAACAAACAAAAAGACACAATTGTAGGGGAAGTGGGGGTGGCTCAACAGGTTGTACACTCGAATCGCAACTCCTGGGTCTAAGGATCAAGTCCTGGTCCCAGTCCCAACCCATGCAGACTCATGCTAAACTGGGATGTGCTTCCCATCCCACTTCAGTTTATCTCTCGCCTAGGGCCTTTCATTTGAGAGGCCTGCAACTCACTGGGGTGTGCCTCCCATGTGGGAGGTCCCCTGACTGATTTTTGCCTGGCTTATCCCCATGCCCACCTGTGGGGTGAAACTATGTTGGGGCTGATGACATGCAGCTGTGGAGACTGCTCTTGGCCCTCCCCCGTCTCTCTCTGTTTCTCTCTCTCTCTCTTTCTCTGTCAAAACTATAAAAATAAATCTTAAAAAAAATTATAAAAAAGAACAAAAGACAAGGATAGTAAGAGACCTAAACACCATCTTAACAGCCATGGATAGATCATCAAAATAGAAAATCAGCTTTAAATAATACATTATATCAATGGCACATAATTGAAATTTATAGGACATTTTGTCCTACAACATATAATTATACATTCTTTTCTACTGCACATGAAACATTCTCAAGGATAGACCATATGCTGGGACACAAAGTTAGCCTTAGCAAACTTAAAAAGATTGAAATCACACCATACAGCTTTGAAATTGGAGATCAACTACAAAAAGAAAGCAGAAAAAACCACACATACAGGAAAATTAAACAACATGTTAAATGACTAGATTAAAGAAGTTAAAGAAGAGATTAAAAATACATAGAAAATAACAATGATGAAAACATTGTTTTTCTATTTCTGATTTTCTATTTTGATGATCTATCATCCATGGCTGTTAAGATGGTATTTAGGTCTCCTACTATCCTATCAAAAATACTGGGATGCAGCAAAAACAGTAATAAGAGGGACATTTGTTAATATTTCTATACAAGCCTATCTCCACAAATAAGAAAAATTACAGGTAAACAACCTAACATCACATTTTAAAGAACTAGAAAAAGAACAAAAAAAGTGAACAAAAGTCAGCAGAAAGAAGAAAAATATAAAAATTAAACTGGAAGTAAATAAAATAGAAACAGAAAATAGAAAAAAAATTAATGCAACAAAGAGCAAGTTCTTCAAAAAAGGTAATAAAATTGATAAACCTCTGGCTAGGCTCACTCAAGAAAAAAAGAGAAAATATATAAATATCTAAAATTAGAAATGAAAGAAGGAAAATTACAACTGAAACTACAGAAATACACAGAATCATACAATACAATGAAGGGCTATAAGCCACCAAATTCAACAATCTAAAAGAAATGGACAAGTTTATGGAAATATATAGTCTACTGAGACTAAATAAAGAAAAACTGGATAAATAGACCAATCAACAGTAAGGAAATTAAAACAATCATCTAAAACCTCCCCAAAAGCAACAGTCCAGGACTAGATGGCCTCACTAATGAGTTTTACCAGGCATTCAAAGAAGAAATAACACATATCCTCCACAAATTCTTTCAAAAATTGAAGAGGCATACTTCCCAACTCACTCTACAAGGCTAACATTACACTAATACCAAAGCCAGGTAAGGACAACTCATAAAAAGAAAACTATACACCAATATCTCTGATGAACAGCAGTGCAAAAATCCTAAAGAAAATACTAGCAAATAGAATACAAGAATGCATTGAAAAAATTTTATATCATGATGAAGTGGGATTTGTGCCAGGGGCACAAGGATTGTTCAACATATGCAAATCAATCAATGGGATACACCACACAAACAAAATAAAAAATAAAAAACATATGATTACATCAATGGATGCGGAAAAAGCAACTGACAAGACACAATATTCATTTATGAACAAAACACTTAATAAAATGGGTATAGAAAGAAAGCACCTCAACATAATAGAGGACAAACTTTTGGTGAATGTCATATTGAATAAGGAAAAACTGAAACCTTTTCTTCTAAAATCAGGAACAAGACATAGTGCTGGAAATTCTAGCCAGAGCAATCAGGCAGAAGAATGAAATAAAAGGCATCCAACTTGCCTTTACTTAAATTAAAGCCATTACCTTTTGCAGATGACATGACCTTTATATAGAAAATCCTAAAGACTCAACCAGAAGACTATTACAAATAATAACTAAATATGGTAAAGTTGTAGAATACCAAATCAATGTCAAAAATCTGTTGCATTTTTATACACAATGAAACTTCAGATAAAGAAATTAGGAAAACTGTACCTTTTGTGATCCCAACAAAAAGAGTAAAATGCCTAAGAATAAACTTAATAAAGAACACAAAGGGATTATACATGGGAAACTATAAAACCTATTGAAATAAATTGAAGAAGACACAAAGAGATGGAAAGATATTCCCTGTTCATGGGTTGGAAAAGTCAACATAGTTAAAATGGCCATATTGCCCAAAGCAATATAGAGATTTAACACAATTACCATAAAAATCTCAGACATTCTTTAGTGAAAACATTTTAAAGATCATCAGATTAATATGGAATCACAAGAGACCCTCAATCACCAAAAAAGTTCTATGAAAACAGAATAAGGCTAGAAGCATCATGCTTCCTGACTTCAGTCTACTACAAAACATCAGTAATCAGAACAAGCTTGGCATTGGCAGAGAAATAGACATACAGACCAATGGTACAGAATCAAAAACCCAGAAATAAAACCACAAATATTGTATATGGACAGATTATTTTTGACAAAGGAGAAAAAAACATCCAATGAAGAAAATAGACACTTAGTAAATGTTGCTGGGAAAATTGGAAAACCACCTGCAAAAGAATGAGCCAGGACTGTGAACTATCATCATATACCAAAATTAACTCAAAGTGGGTTAAAGACCTCGATATGACTCAAAGCAAAAAAACTACATAGACGAAAATATCAGTACTAAATCTAAGGACCTTGGGTTCAGACAGAACTTTATGAACCTGACTTCTAAGGCAAGGAATGTAAAAGCAAAAATAAATGAATGCAACCATATCAAACTAAAAAGCCTCTGTGCAGCAAAATAAACAATCAATAAAGTAAAGCAGCAGCCAACTGACTGGGAGAAAATATTTGCAAGCAACGCCTCTGATAAGGGACTATTAACTCAATTTTATTTAAAAAAATTTGTATAACTCAACAATAAAAAAACAAGTAATCCAATTGAAAAATTAGCAGAAGAGCTGAACAGGCACTTCTCTCATGAAGACATAGTAATGGCCAACATATATATCAAAAAATGCTCAACTTCACTAGCTATTAGGAAAATTCAAATTAAAACCACAATGAGATACCACCTCACACCTGTTAGAATGGCTATAATCAACAACACAAGGAAAAACAAGCGCTGGAGACAAAAAGGAACCCTCATACTCTGCTAGTGGGAATGTAAATTGCTACAACTATAGAAAACAGTATGGAGGTTTCTAAAAAAATTAAGAATAGAATTTCCACATGACCCAGAAATCCTTCTTCTGGGTAACTACCCAAAAAAACTTTAAAACCTTAGTCCACAAAGATGTATGTACTCCAATGTTCATTGCAGCACTGCATACAGTGGCCTAATTGTGGAAACAACCAGTGTTCTTTGATAGATGACGGGATAAAGAAGTTGTGGTGCATCTACACGATGGAATACTACCGGGTACTCAGTAATAAGAAAAAATGAAATACTGCCATTTGCAACAACACAAATGGACCTTGAGATCATATGTTAAGCAAATTAAGCCATACTTAAAAATCCAAGGACCATATGATTTTACTTAGGTGGAATATAAAACTGAAAGTAAGGAATGCCGGATGGCTCAGTGGGTTAAGTACTTGCCTTGCAGTACTGGCCCATGCAGACCCATGTGCTGAACTGGGTGTGGCCTTATTTTGGTCCTCCCTAGGGCAAGCTTCCATTGTCAGAGGTTTCTGGTTTGGCCCCCAGCTCAAGGGGGCATACCTCTCATGCAGGAGGCCCTTGGCCCAGTTCCTGCCCTGATGGCCCCTGCCCACCTGTGGCATGAAACTATGTCAAAAGCTGATCATATACAACTATGGAGACTGCTCTGGGACCTCCCCCTTCTCTCTGTCTGTCTCTGTCAAAAACAATAAAATAAATCTTAAAAAACACTGAAAGTAACAAACAAAAAGCTTTGGACACAGTCAATAGCTTAGTGGTCACTTGACAGTAAGGATGTGTGTGTGAGAAAGAGGGTAGGGGTATCAAATATATTATGATGGAAAGAGAACTGACTGTGTGGTGAGAACACAATGCAATACAGACTATGTAATTCAGAATTGTACACCTGGAACCTATGTAAATTTTACCAACCAATGTCATCCCAATAAATTCAACAATTAATAAAAATGAGTAAATAAGCAAAATATTCAGAACCTTAACTATGCAGCCAATAAAACATCCACTCTGTACTTCATTAATTCTTACTCATGACAGTTACATGTGTCTTAAACTTTGATGCTTAATCACCTACTCGGGAATCTTTTATAGTTTTTCTACTCTTTTCAGTATAAAATCCAAATCCATTAGCCTGCCATTTATGCTTTTTCCCAACCTATGGCCCCAGGTTTGCCTACTATTCATACCTATTTCAGAAAACATCACAACTTGCTAATTTTCCAAATTTTTCCCAAACTTTCTAATTGCTGGGTCTTTGTTCATATTTTTACTATGCTGAAAATTCTTCCTTTCTCCCACTGGTTAGCAAAATTCTATTTTTCAGCTCAAACACAATTTCTATGATAAATTCTTTCTTATTTCCCAAATTATTAGAACTAAGTTGTACTGTTTGTGAATTTTTGGAAAATGGTTTACGAAGCACATCGGACACATCTACACTCATAATCTTATTTACACTTTGCTATAATAAAAAAAGAAAGACTTTACACCCAAATTCTACTATTATTCTACTATTGAAAACTTAAAACTTAAAAAAGTAAGCCCAGGTGTGGCATCTAGTTAAGACCAGAAATTACATTCAAAATAATTTAGAGAAATTATTCTGGGTTCTTTTAATTATATAGTGAAAAACGTTTTTGTTTTGTTTTGTTTTTGTCATGCTATGTCATATTTTAGGCACCAATCTCTTTATTTTTAAGAATATATCTCTTCTTGGAGTTCTTTATTTTCCTGTCTCTGAGAAAGAAAATTTTTTCTTTCATATCACTGTGTGCTCCTTCTCAGTTTCTCTGTTAAATTTTTTACATCTACTTAATCTCTAATTTTTGTATTGTCCCAACCTTTAATTCTTTATTTTCTTTATTTGTGCTCACTGTCATGGTTTTGAATATTATGTATATGTTTGTGACTTTAAGATTTAGGTATCTAGGGGAAGCTGGGATGGCTCAGTGGGTTAAGCGCTCGCTTTGCAGCCCCTGAGCCCAAATCATGATCCCCTGCCCATGTGGACCCACATGCTGAACTGGGGTGTGCCCCCAATTCAGTTCTTGCCAGGGCCTATGTGGGAGGCTCCCAGCACAGTTCCTGCCCTGCGCAGCCCCGTGCCCACCTGTGGAGTGAAACTATATGGAAAACTCATGCTGTCAACTATGGGGACTGCTCAGGGCCCTCCCCCTTCTCTCTGTCTCTCTCTCTCTGTAAAAAATATTTTTTTTACATATCTAATTTTGATCTTTCTGTTGTGCTAGACTAATATATCTAACCACCTGGTCAGAACCTCCATTTGGATGTCTAATTTAAAATTAAAATATTCAAAGTAGACCCTTTCTCTCTTCTATCAAAATACATTCTAATGCCTCCTCTTTTCACTAAATAGTACACTCCATAGTACTTCCATATCACTAAATAGTACACGATCATGTACCTTGTAATTTAAATAAAAACCAGCGGTGAACTTTGATTTCTCCTTTTCACATTTATAATTAGTTAGCTTTGTTTGTGACTATTAAAATGTGTCACCATTTCTTACCACCTATATTCTTCCTATGTCCATTGAAGCCACTAAAATGCCTTGCCTAGAATTTGTCAAGTGTGTATGAATAGGACTTCTTCTAATCCTGCCTTCATACTGAAGAGCTTCCATTTTCTCCTGTAGGTCCATTCATCACAGTTTTCCACTCTACTTTGTACTTTCAAAGGCTGTCATGCATGGACAGCATCTTCAGGATTTGTAGTACTCTAATACTCTAAATTGCACTTGTTTTTGCCCAATGGGCTGGTAAGGGGGCATTAGCAAGAATTGGGGGCAATACGAAACATGAGGGGTGAGAGTAATCACAAGATCATTTCATGCAGAATGACCTCAGGATGATCAGTTCCTGAATTTAAGGTCTCAATTTTAATCAGACATCAATCTGCTCACTGTTTTTTCTTTCCTCAATTCACTAACTCCTCTACTCTTCTCTGTTTTGAGACATGGGAGTGGTAAAAGCTTCCAGGTACTGATTCTGTTTTAATGCATTCTAGTTTCCTAATTAGCTAACTTTTTTTTTTATGAACAGTCCTTTTATTAATCTTTGCATAAAGTAGTCAATTTGAATGTGGCATTTGTGTCTGCAAAGGCTCCAGTTGATATACTACCTCTGGCTTATACACATACCAACAATAATTATCTTTAATAAAACAAGTGAAATAATAAAATAGTTTCCTTTTGAAACTTTCAGTTACTCTAAGATGCACATCCCCGAGCCTTGGCTCTTGAGGCCCTGTGGAAGCTGGCTCTGCCCATGACTCTCAATTTATCTCCCATTCCTCCCTCTTACTCATTCTGTTGCTGCTGTCCTGACTTCATTTCTTCCTCAAGAAAGAATATACCATTTTCAGCTTGTATTTATCTCAGAGACATTGAATTTTCTGTTCTGCCTGAAATGCTTTTTTTGCACATAGGTGATCATTATTCGCATCATTTTCATTTCATTTAAGTATCTTTTCTTTTATTTTTCCTTGTCTTGTCTTTTTGCCTTTCTTTCTCTCTTTCTTCTGTCTGTCCTTCCTTCCTTCCTTCCTTCCTTCCTTCCTTCTTTCCTTCCTTCCTTCCTCTCTCTCTCTTTCTTTTCCTTTATTTTTTCCTTTATAGTTTAGCTATTATTTAGTGCAGCTTCCTAACCTTTTCAAAAATAGTCCCCATCAGTATTCAGTATGTAACTTTTTCTGATTTCTTCCTCCTATAAGTTATCTTCAACACAAATTGTATGTTACATTTATTTGTTCATTTGAATATCATCTGTTTCATTCACTAGAAATTTGATAAAATCAAGGATTTTATCTCTTGTAGTCATTGTTATAGTGAGAGTAAGAAAACAGTCTCTGTAATGTACTATTACTATGAATAAATAAACAAAAAATGAAGAATGATTTGGGTACATAAATGAATGACTGAATAAAGTAGCCAGGTAGGTACTATTATAAACATTTTATCATTAAGAAACTGAGTTACCTAATAAATGGCAGACCTGAGAATACTGAAGTATTTTAAAAGCAAGACCTATATCTTATTACACTTTTTATTTCCCTTAAACCCTCACATAGTGCCTTGCATGTAGCAATTTTCAATTGATATATGCTCATTAGTGATAAAAGAGTTTTAAACAGCAATGTGGCAGCAACGTGAAGACAGGCTTCTGTAATAGAAAATTGCCAGAAATTTATTTTAGTACTTAGGAATGTATTTCCAGATAGTCTCAGACAACATAAATTTGTTATTGAAAAGGTATTTTAATGAAAGCATCTATGATTTTTATAGTCAATCATTAACATTTTACATGTATTTACTCTCAATTGCTTTCCCAGTTTGTAGATTAGTCAGGCCTTACTTGCTACTTGTCTTATGGAAGATCTACTTCTGGGACATTTTATGGCTCATTAATAAATTCATCAAACAGTTTGTATAGGAAAAATATCATGAATTTATAGGGGTCATTTAAAAATTTTATTAGTAGTATGATACAAGCAAGTAACAACATTTTAGAAATAAAATGTGATATGTAAAAACTACCTTTGAATTCAGCTTCACAACAGTTTTTCAAATCTATACTAAATGTATACTTGTTTATAATATCATGTGTGGGATTATAAATGTAAATATCAACTTCATCCTGTATTATTTGATTTAAGAGTTAAGAAACACATATACATAAAAGCAAATAGATATTCAATTCAAGACAACATACTACAGAAATACATACAGGATATAGTACACAAATTTGCTTAGGATCTTTATTACTAATCTAATATATTTCTCATGAATTATTTTTACTTTGTTCAACCAGATATTTACAACCATAGCATGTGGAATAATTATAGTTATAGCAATGGAATTCTGCTGTGCTTTACATGATTGTGAATTTGGTAATTTTGATATTGGTCTAATGTCTGAGTATCATCATCTCCACCCTGTAAAACAAAGAAGTAGCTACTGGTTTATTTGCCACAATAATATAAAACTACTTAGAACATATCATTCTGTGAAGACACTTCTTAACCACAAACACTTTAGGGTAAAAAAATTTATACTATTAGAAAGTGTAAGAATTTTAGGAACTCTGCTCTCAGGTTAAGGCAAAAGAACAGACTGGGATGCCCTAATTAGCAATAGAAAATAATAATAATAACTTTTTTCTTAAGGGTGTATAATACCTTAATATATTCCCTTTATGTAATTCTAAATTCTTATTTTTATCTTTAATATGAAAGATCCTTCAAAACAATTTTAAGCATTATTATTCCTGGTCAGTAAATTACATTGAATATTCTGCCAAAGGACAGAGTTTCTCCTTTGTATAATATCTATTCCATTAACACTTTTAAAAATACCGTTATTATAGGCTATCTAGTAGACATTAAACTTTAAAAAGCTTCTATAAGACTACATCAAGTAAAAACAGATTAAAAGTAATGACAAGTCTGAATCAATGTTAGGAATATTAATAAAACAAATTAGAAAATGTAAATTGAACAGATTAGAATATGCGACAAAATTCTGCAGCAACTAGATCTGTGTTCATAAAAATACAGAAAAAAAAATTAAAAACAATTTCTACAATTTTTTAAGTTTAGAAAAGTTTAAAAGTTACAGGAATATTAAGATGTATTTTATACCTCACAAAGAGGTTTTTCTGTTGTTAAAATTACTGTTACATTTATCACGATTAATGCAACATTATCATTAACTAAAGTCAATATTTTGTTCAGATTTTCTTTGTTTTTTTACTCATGTCCTTTTTCTGTTCTAAGATTCATTCAAGATGTCACTTTATATTTAGTTTTCTCAGGCTCCTGTAGATTATAATATTTTCTTAGATTTTTCTTTTATTTGACTATCTGGACAATTTTGAGAAGTACTTGTCAAGTATATTTTAAAATGTCTTTCACTTTGGGCTTGTTTGATAGTTTTCTAATGATTATATAGTTTTACCAGTGTGGAGAGAAAGACCTCAGATGTAAATTGTTGTTCTCATCATATCTTATTAAGGTTACATGCTATTAATATGGTTTATCTCTTATGAAGTTTGACAATTAAGTTCACAAACTTGCCACCAAGAGCTTATATTGGCAGCACTGTACATCAACCCAGTAAGGTTTTATAGCCTTGGTATATCAGGGTCTCACAGCTGTGTTCATGTCAATATGTGGCAGTATCTTGCTGAATGGTGTTCATTATTCTTGTGGCATGGTTTTGTGTGCCATCATGAAAATGTCAGAGCTTGAATTAGAGCAATGAACAAACATTATATTTCTTGTTAAACTTCATAAGAGTGAAGTAAAATCAGAGACATGTTAATCCAAGTTGATGAGAATAATGTCATGAAGAAAACAGCAGTGTACAAATGGATTAAACATCTTTTTCTAAAGGGAGAGTGAGCATCACTAATAAAGAGAGGTCAGGACGGCCAGTAACAAGCAAAACTGACAAAAACATTGTGAAAATTCAGAGAATTATGTGTCAAACTCATCAGTTGACTGTGAGAAGCATAGCAGAACAAGTAAATATTAATAGAGAAACAGGAAAATCTTATTGAAAATCTTGGCATGAGAAAGTTGTGTGGAAAAATGTTTCCAAAGGAGCTCACTGATGAACAAAGGCAAAGGGGAGTTAAATTTTGCCAAAACTACTTGGAGAGGCAAGATGATGTTTTGGGCCATGTTATCACTGATGATGAAATACGGGTATAGCAGTATGATTCTGAAAATTAGTGTAAAAGTGCACAATGGAAGTCAGCCAGTTTTCCATGACCAAAAATGTTCTGTCAGTCCAAATCAAGAGTCAAAACAATGTTGCTAACCTTTATTGATATCAGAGGGATTGCTCATTATGAATTTGTACCAATTGTACAGTCAACCCAATTGACTATTTGGAAGTGCTGTAAAGGGTGCATAAAAAAGTAAGAAGAAAATGACTTGAATTTTTCACCAATAACTCATAGCTCTTGCATAACAACAATGCACCAGCTCACAGGGCACTGTGAGGGAGTTTTTAGCCAGTAAACAAATAATTGTACTGGAACACTCTCCTTACTCACCTGATCTGGCCCCCAGTGAATTTTTCTGTACCTGAAGATAAAGATAATATTGAAAAGAAGACATTTTGATGACAATCAGCACATCAAGGGTAATAAGATGATAGCTCTGATGGTCATTCCAGATAAAGAGTTTCAAAAATTGCTTTGAAGGTTAGACTAGGCAAGTGCATAGCTACCCAAGGGCAGCACTTTGAAGGTGACTGTAGTGATATTCAACAATGAGATATGTGACACTTCTTCTAGGCTGAGTTTGCAAACTTAATTGTCAGACCCCATTATAAAGTTAATTTATATCAGTTGGCAGAGGTAGTTCTTCCACTTGAAAGTTACTTCTTCTCTCTTTCCTCTTTCCCTAATGTACAATTTAGTAGGAAGCTATTGTAGGCACATCACACATAAAGGGTGGGACATTGTCCACCTCCTTAAAGGAGTGGTAGTTACATAAGTTTTTTTAAGTTTTTTACATGGGATATGTCTTCTCTCTCTTTCTTATATTTATTTATTCAATCATTTTTATTGGTTCAGCAGATGAAAATTTATTTTATACATTGAGTTATAATTCAATACTACAATATTTATTTTAGTGTTCAAATTGTACCATTTTAAAACCACTGAGAAATTTTTCAGTTGGTTCCTCTGTCCCTCCGATGTACCTCCACTGTGTTGATTTTGTTTTTCTTTTAGTTACTGCTTTACTTTCTGGCATGACAAAATACTCATTAATTCATTCTGTATATTTCTTGCCTCTATCTTAGAGTCAACCATTCTTCTAAATACTCATCATTGTAGGTCATGCAGATTTCCTCCTGTGTTTTCTTTTAGATGTTTTACAGTTTAAATTTTCTATGTTGGGGAGAATGCCAGGGTGTATCAGCGGGTTGAGTGCTTGTCTTTCCACATAACTTAAAAATTTTATATTAGCATATAAATTAACAGTGTAAAGGTGAAATAACTATTGAATGATTCAAAATATCAGTTTATAAACAAGTGAAAAACAAGGGCTATCACTTCTGTTGAATGAGTGTTTAAACAACAGCATTTTGTAGTCTCAAAAATAAGCCAATGATTTTAAACAAAGCATTTCTTTTCAAAAGAAGCAGAGAAAACTAAAAAAATTTTTTCACTCATTTGGAAAGAAAATTAGTACATTTGTGAACTGTGTATGGAAGCTTGAAGAGAAATTAAGAGACTCCAGAGCTTAAAGCAGGCTTCTTAAACTTATATAAAATATTTATTTTTGCATTATTTTCTTCTATAGCTTTCAAGTTTTAATCATTACCATATGGGATTTAGAAATAAATTGTTAAAAATAATTGCTCACGATAATCATACATTGTATGATTTAGAACAGAAAGTGAGAGATGATATGATAAGAATAAATTTGCTTTTAAAAAACAAGGTTTAATGAAAGAGCTCATTTAATATTGTGTATGAAATCATTTGTTACTGGCAAAAAGTCCTAATCATTTCAAGTCCAAATGAATATTGTTAGTATTTAGATTCAGTTATCATTCATGGATTTATATTTTTTAATGCCAGTAGTAAGTTCATAATAAATTAGGAAAGATATTTTCTTAATTGTTATCCTTATAAAGGAGTTTCCAAAATCTTTGTTATATTTTTTTCACAAGAATATTTAATACATTTTTTAAAGAAATATTTTATTGTTTCATAGAAGAGGAGAGAAGAGAGAAAGCTCAGAGTAGTCTTCCTAGTTGTACATCAACAGTTCTGAGATACTTTCACCTCATAGAGGTGGATGTGGGGTTGTGCAGGGTGGGAACCAAATGGAAGACCTCCCACATGGGAGGTGAGAAACTTTGCTGTCATCCCAGCTTTTTTACCAGTTTGGCCACAGTGCAGTAGGTGGGTCTTGGGCTGGAGCTGGAGAACGATCCTCAAACCTCACAGTTGCAAGGCAAGCACTCAACCAGCTGAGCTATCCTGGTATCCCAATATTTTTTTTTAAGTAAAAGTAAAAGATTTTAAGAGACAAAAATAACCAAACAATCAAAAAACTTCCTTGTATCAACCTAAAAAAAAAAAAAAAAAAGACAAATGCGTGTTGAAAAAAAATGCAAATTTAAGGGGATGCCAGGATAGCTCAGTGGTTGAGCACTTGCCTTGCAATTGTGAGGTCCATGGTTTAATTCCCAGCCCCAGCTCATGGAAACCCATATGCTTAACTGTGGTGCAACTGGTATCTACTGTGATGGCGATAAAAGTTCTCACCTCTCATGTGATAGGCCCCTCATTCAGTCCCTGCCCCATGCAGCTCCATCTCCAAATATATGGAACAAAACCATGTTACAACTAATGATGTATAACTATGAGGACTGCCCTAGGCTCTCCCCACTTGTCTTCTCTCTATTTCTTTCATGTTTTCTCAAACAATAAAAGTTTTTAAAAAATGCAAATTTAAACCTAAATAAGATACCATTTCTAATAGCTCAGTTTGGTAAAGATACAAAAATGTGAAGTTGTAAGGAAATAAAATTTTTCATACACTGCGTATGTGAATTCAAAATGATACAACCTCTATAGAGAGAAATTGAACATTTTATAACAAATTTATGTGTTTACCCATTAATCTTACAATTCTATTTCTAGAAATTTATCCTTAAGATGTACTTTCTCAAGTATAAATGAACATATACATAGTTATTCATTGTGACATCATTTGTAATAGCTAAATACTAAAAGTAATCTAAGTACCCACCTTTACCAAAGTCTAGCTGAATCAATTACCAAATAACCATAAAATGGCACCAAGAAAATATATAAAGACTATGTTGAACAACAGAGAAAAAATTTGAGGAGGGTACCATCATTATAAAAAAAAACAAGTTCTAAAAGTCTATAAGAATGTACATTATATGCTAGCTTTTTTCAATGAGAGAAAAATAAATATATAAGCTCAAAAGAGAAAATAGGTCTTCATCTTTATTTTGTTAGCTTAGTAGTATTGTGTTTTAATTCTGAAACTAGGTACAATAAATAGTGGAATAAAGCAAATAAGTAAATATATTAATGTTAGAAAGCTGTGGGAAAGGGAGAGAAAGATATAGAGTGGAAAATAAAGACAAACTGAAGAATTTGTTGATGTTGAATTTGACCTGAAAGAATCAGTATGAATTTGTTACTTTTTTGTGTGTATAAAATTTTCCTTGCACTGTGCACTGATACCGTATAGAAATAACGACATTCCAAAGGCAAAAAACACATTTAACTCCTCTTACAAAATACCATTTTGATAGGGGAAAGCTTCCTTTTGGAAAAGGCTTTTTTTAAATCCCTATTTTTCTTTAACACCCTACTTTTTAAATCCTTGTATTGTTTTTTCAGTTTCTGGACTAATTGCTTTTTTAAACTGAAGATAGCTAGTTTTTAGAATAAAGTGCCTCTGTCCACTGTACTCATTGATCACTGTAAAATCCCTTCCCTACGTAATAACTGCAGTCTTACTGTCTTTTCAGGTCACAGGAAAGCAGTTCACAGCTAGACCAGATGGGCTGCAGAACTTGAGGGGCTCAGATAAGTTTTCCTCTCAAGGACATCCTGCACCTGGGGCTCGGGGGTCAGCTTCATACACTGATACTTTTTATTATAACTGTATTAATTATGTCTGTCTCTCCTGCTCTAGGGACCTTGGAAACACAGCAAGAATTCCTACCCACCTCTTCTGAAGAACTGAATAAGA
>PVKE010034687.1:0-17269 GCA_004027555.1 Craseonycteris thonglongyai
TCGAAAAACTGATGATGTACAACTATGGAGACTGCTCTGGGCCCTCCATCTTCTCTCTGTCTGTCTGTCTCTCTTTCTCTATCTATCTATCTCTCTGCCAAAAACAATAAAAAAAAGTCTTAAAAAAAAAAAAAAGAATTCTCCAGCCCAAATATGTTGGCAGGTTATAGGTATCAGCCAAAACCTAGCAGCTTTTTTGTACTGTGCATGTGCCAGACATCTGAGTTTGTATCATCCCAGGTTGTTTTTATAACCCTGAGTAGCAGGCATTGTGATGTCCATTTTGTGACTGAGGAAACTGAAGTTTAAAAGGGGTTAGAGTGATTAGCCCCAAACTGAACAGTTAGAGACATGCTGAGATTTGAACCCAGGTCTGTGTGCGGTCCAAGGTGAGCCCCTTGAAAGGGATTGAGAAAAACCTCATGTCAGCTAGCCACCCCCAGGAAGCTGGGATGGTGGCACATTTCTCATTTTATGACTTTCTTTTGTTTTTTTGTTTTTGCAAAATTACATTTTTATTTTTTTTTTTTAGATTTATGTTTTGTTTTCAACAGAGAGAGAGAGACAGAGAAAAGGGGGAGGAGCCCAGAGCCGTCTCCATAGTTGTGCATTAGTTTTCTACATAGTTTCATTCCATAGGTAAGTGTGGGGCTGCTCAGGGCAGGAACGGGGCCGGGGCTCCCACATGGGAAGCTAACCCTGGTGAGAACTGAACTGGGGGCACACCCCAGTTCAACATATGGGTCCACATGGGCCGGGGCCCTGATTCGATCCTCGGACCCCGAGGCTGCAGGACAAGCACTCAACCCGCTGAGTCATCCTGGCTTCCCCTCATTTTATGACTTTCAAATGAAGGACAATAATAATGGCAAGATTGAACTTCATGTGGCTCAACTCCTATCTTTGCCTTTTTACTGTCCTTGGCTCTCCTGAGATTAGCGAAAGTTTGTCCTGCACAGCCTCTGCATGAAGACCAGAGTCCTCCTGGCTCCGCAGAAATGGCCTACAGTAAAATGAATCTATTTGACTTGAATATTAGAGTCACTACTGACAAATGCTCAAAAGTAAAAGCATCAGCATTTTCTCCCTTCTGGTAATAGGAGAATGCTTTATTCAGACATGAAATTGGTGGTTCTCAAACTCTGGACGGCATGAGTCATTTGGGCCCTGTCCCTAGAGATTATAATTTAGTAGGTCTCCCATGGGTCCAGCAACCTGCATTTAATAGGCTTCCCCCTCAATAGCTCTGCTACAGGAAACTACCCATCATTCAGCAGATGTTTAATGAGCACATACTATGTGATAGGTGCCTTGGATAAATCAGTAAATAAAACAGTTACATCCCTGCCCATATGCTATTCAACACAACTGCTTAGTACATTTTTGTTGAGTGAATGAGGGAGGTAGGACATGGTTCTTAAGCATCATTGAGGTTTCCTGCCAGCCACCTACAACTCTGATTCTACAACCCAGTCCAGAGAACCAGACACGCACCTATTTCCCAGCTTCTGTCCAGGAGGCAGAGGCTCAAGTCAAGAGGAATTAAAGAGGTGCTTGCTCTGTATTATTCATCCTGAAAGCTGTCTCCACCTTCCATTGAATGCTAGGACTTCAGAACTGTGGTGGGGAGTAGACAACATACTATCCACTGGCTTCACTGTCCAGGTAAAAGGATGTGGAATAATGAAGCAGGGTAGGAACAGAAATTTTTTTTTTTTCTTATCTGTCCACAGAGCAAAAAGATCCTACACAGGACCCTCCTTATGCCCATGTGATAGAGAAACAAAGGCCCAAATATGTTAGGTTTTTTTTACAGAGGTATAAATTGTACCAGAATGTGTGTGTGTGTGTGTGTGTGTGTACACATATGAATATCTACATATACATAAATACATACATATACACACACACATATACACGGGGTCTGACGAATGTAACCCCCTTTTTTAAGTAAGAAAATATAAGCAGATGTGTTGTCTTAGTAACCTTTGTGCTCCAGGTTCCCTGAAGTAAAACGACTGACAAGGGAGTAGCGAGTGAGAGCGGTGAAGCTGTACCATCAAAACGCTCATTTGTTACATGAAGAATTTTGAAATAAAAGATTTGGTATAGATTACCAGCTCGTAAAAAAGGGGCATGACTTCTGCTGGAATATATATATCTATATATGCACCAGAACAGCAACACTTAAAGAAACAGTCAACTAACACTAAAGGGCAACATCTAAACTTAGTAACCCTATCAAATAAGGCAAGCAGATGGCAGAAATCCTAGAGTACTGTTATTCCTTGTATTCTGTCACTCACTGGTTTCGGGACCTTGTGAAATCACTCCTCGGTGTGGATCTTGCTCTGTGTGTACTTACTACCTGACCTTGAGTTCTATGTGGATCAAGTTTACCTTACAAAGATCTTTCAACTTCATATGCATTATCCTAAGTCACCAATAGTGCCCCTTTGGGAGACTTTATCCTAAGGGTATGATTCAAAAGATGGGATAACTACAGCATGATGTTTATATATACTTTGATTCAATAAACAGTTCTGGAATCTGCTGTGTGTCAGGCACTGTGCTACAGGCCCACGGTGGTCACCATAATACAATCTTTGCTCTTGTGTAACTCACAGCTCTGATCTCTATAATGTTCAGGGGAGAGACGAGTCAACGTGCAACTTGCCAGGCTGGAATAAGTTCTTTTCATTTTTTTTAAAGATTTATTTTATTGATTTTTGACAGAGAGAAACAGAGACAGAGAGAGACAGAGAGAAGGGGAAGGGCCCAGAGCAGTCTCCATTGTTGACACCAGTCTTTCACACAGGTTCACTCCACAGGTGGGCACAGGGCTGGGCCGGGAGCCTCCCATATAGGCCCCAGCAAGAATTGAACTGGGGGCACACCCCAGTTCAGCATATGGGTCCGCATGGGCCGGGGCCGGGACTCAATCCTCGGTCCCCAAGACTTCAAAGTGAGCACTTAACCCGCTGAGCCATCCCAGCTTTCCCTGGAATAAGTTCTTCACTGGAGGAAGTTGGGGGCTGGAGACTGGAAGGGATAAAAGACTACTAGTTAGGAAGAGGTGGAGTCCTGAGCCAAGACAGTGACAAAAGGAGAGAGATAGAAGAGTGGATGGGTTAGAGCCATCCTTTAGAGTGGGAGTCAATAGACTTGGGTTATACATAGGTAAGAAGTGGTGGGGGAATTAAAGGAAGGGTCAGTTTCTGGCTTCAATGGATGGTGAAACTTAGAGGAGAGGCAGCATGGTTGGGGGAGGTCTCCTAAGGGGGTCGTTCAGGTGACTGTCAGACAGTTAAGAAGAGACATAGAAGGAGAACACACTGATCCCAAGCAAAAAATTGGAAATAATCTCAACATCTGGGAAGACAGAATAGTTTGGTTCCACACCTAGTTACAGGCAGTAGACAAAAGCTCACACATGCACACAGAACTGAGTCCAATTTCATTGCAGTATAATCAATTGCGGTAGGGAAAAAAAACAACCAAACATAGAGAGTACTGGAAAGGTGAACTATGGTAAGATCACACACTGCACTGGATATATGGTGATGGAAGGGGAGCTGATTCTGGGTGCTGGGCACATAATGCGATGTATGGGTGGGTGATGTGATGTGGACTTGTACATCCAGAAACTGTCTAATTGTTACCAATCAATGCCACCCCATTAAATTTAACAATAAAAAAAAAAGATCACACACTGGAAAATCAGACAATAATGAAAATCAGTAACATCTACATGAATCCACACAGATAAATCACAAAACAGTAAGTGAGAAAAGCAAGTAGTCTAAGGACACAAGCAGTCTATGTCACTTATGCATTATGTTTAAATATGCAAAATACTCCATAATGTTGGTCACTGCATGTATATGAAGTAAAAGCATAAGATGGGATAGAGTAGGCACAGATTAATATTAGGAAAGTGAGAGGACAAAGGGAGCCAGGGCTGGCTTCACCGGTGGGTATGTGACATGTGCAGTCACACAGGGCCCTGCACGTAAGAAGTGCCTCTGCTTGGTTGAGTGCTGTGCTGTCGCCATCTTGAAATTCATAATGATTTTTAAGGAGTCCCTGCATTTTCATTTTATACTGGGCCTTGCAAGTTACATATCTTGTCCAGGGAGGATTAGAGTACCTTGTACGGAATAGAGCACCAACTGTACCGGTAGCATTTCATTTTTTAAATCTCAGAAATATGATTAAAACATCAATATTTGTTAAATCTGTGTTCCTTGTGCTTTTCTGTATGTTTGAAGTAGTTTATGATACAAGAACAATGAAGATGTAGTTGTGTAGGATGAAATGCTCTGCAGAAGTTGAAAGCTATATGGAAAATGTACAGGAAAACACATACAAAAAACAAGTGGAGTTAAACAGATTATAAAATGTTTGTAAGATGATTATGGCTCAGTGCATAAATGTGCATGTAAAGTCTGTATGTTAGAGTAACATAAATGTGGACAAATGAAGCATGATTAGGATGGCAGAAATAATTTTTAACATTTTCATATGTTATTATAATTTGCTTTTACAGTAAAGTAAAATGTAACTTGCTGTCGGCTTTCTATACTAAAGACCAGTTCCTCTGATAAACTGTTGCTGGATGCTGGACGTGTTATTTATGTGACAGTTATACACTGTAACAGGGGCATTTTGGAGACTCAGGATCCCAACCTGAAGCAGTAGCTCTGGTAGTGGGCCTTTTGGGAACCCTCCCCAAAAGGAGCTCTAAACTGGGAATCTGCTTGGAGTCTCATTCCAGCACCGAATTCACATTTGGATAAATCTCTTCTCCATGCTGAGACTCAGATTCCCAGACTGCACAATGATGAGCTTAGACTGGACCGGCCAGCCCACACATGCCTCAGATGGTCGTCTTCCCCAGGGCCTCTGCCCTGACCGTGAGATGCTCTGATTCCCTCTCCCGTTTGCAGGAGAAATCATCTGGGCCATGTGGAGTTTGGCAGCAGAGGCAGTTGGAGTCAGGATTCTGAGAGGAGAATCCAGGTCAGTAGGCCACCCCAGGAGTGTTTTATATGGGGTAGAATCTCCTTGGCTCCTGGAGCAGCCAAAACTGCAGCGTCCCATGGAAAGGGCATGGCCTCACAGGCATGGCAAGGTATAGAGGGTACAGCAATGCACTGTGGGCACAGCAATGCATTGTGGGCACAGTGGAGCATCCTGGGTACAGCCCTGCTCTCTTCAGCTTCCCTGAGAATACTGACAGACACCTAGGGGTGCAGGGCGCAGGTTCAAAGGAAATATTCTGCCAGAGTATTCCTTCTGTCAGAGTCTCTATATTATTTTTTCATTATAAATTATTTCCAATTACACAAGTGACCCCTAATTATTTAATCCTTGTATAAAAATACGTAAACTTTTCAGACCAAGGACAAATTTCTGTGACCACTCCCACCCAGTACCACTCCCTCCTTAGAGGTGCCCACTGCTAATGTTTCATGAGTGACCTTCCAGACCTTTTCTTTGATTTACATACTCATTATGGAGACATTCAAAGTTTTGCTTGGGCAAGTTTGCTTTTAATGAAAATGGAAACTTACTGTAATTTTGTAAGTTCCTTCTTAATGTGTCTTGGAGGTCTTTCCATATCAGTACATATAGATCTACCAGGTTCCTTTAAATTGCTGTGGGTATTTCCAGTGTGAGTGTGCTACGGGTCTGAATTTTTTTTTTAGATTTATTTTATTGTTTTTGACAGAGACGGAGAGAGACAGAGAGAAAGGGGAGAGCCCAGAGCAGTCTCCATAGTTGTACGTCACCAGTTTTCAACATGGTTTTCTTCCACACAGGAAGGGGTGGGGGGCTGAGCAGGGCAGGAACTGGGCTGGGGACCTCCTGCATGGGAAGCACATCCCAGTTCAGAATATGGGTCCACACGGACCGGGGCCTGGCCCCTGGAGCTGCAAAGAGAGCCCTTAACCCACTGAGCCAGCCCAGCTTCCCCCGAATCTGATTTTTAACTGTTGTCCGTCATGGTTCTAGACTTGTGTTCTCCAGGTGGTTATATGATCCTGGTTATATCACTGAAGAATACGCAAAGTTAGGGATGAAAAAGAATGACAATGGTTATGTTCTTTTATTTATTCAACCAACAAAAGCAGATGGAACGCTTACTTTGATACCCTTAGTTTTTTAATACAGAATCAAGCCAGATTTGCATATAAGAGTTTAGTAAATAGTATTAATCATGTTGCTACATTGTTTGAAATTCATTTATCATTCTTTCATCTGCAAACTACCATATTTTTCTGTGGATAAGACACTCCCGTGTATAAGACAACTCCTACTTTTCTAACCCAACATTAAGAAATCAATACACGGGTTACTCCTTTGTATGAGATGACCTCCAATTTTTTGGTCTAACAATTTTGGACAAAAGTACGGTTTATACACGGAAAACTACAGTACTTTGTGCCTGCCAGTCTGCTGTTTTGTGGAACTATATTAGTTGTAACTGCTTTGGTTGCAATGAATAGAAAGCCCTACTCGAACTGGCTTTAACGGATAACGTATTGGCTTCCGTAACTAATACATTGAAAGGAGGAATATGCCAAGATGTGCGTGCTCATTTCTCAGCTCTGCATTCCTCTGTGTTGGCTTCATTCAGATGCAGGTTCCTTTCTGGTAAAGGCAAAGTAGGATGCTCCAGACTTAAACCCAATCCCCTGAGCAAGTCCTCAGGAGGAACAGTTCCAGTTGTCCAGCAAAGGTTCAGGACTCACTCCAATTGCATCTGTTTGGCCCACATGCCCATTGTTAAGCCAAACCCTGCTTTGATTGCCCAGCACTGGGTTCCATGCCTACCTCTGAATCCGGGAGTCAAGCAGTTTCATATAAACCTCCCAAACCAAAGTTTCTTAGCAAAGGACTGTTAATTGGAATGGCAAGAAATTACATCCCTCTCTTTTCAATAACTTCTCATTGAAATTTAGCATTCCATTCTATTATGCATGTAGCAAACAAATCGCAGGAAATTATTAAAAGGACCTACAACTGTCACCAGTGGAAATCACAGATATTGCATCTCACATCGCAGTTGTCACTGATACCTCAAAATATTATGTTCACTGTTTTTGGTGGTTTTTAGACCAACTAGATCTTGCTATTTAATGTGTGAATGAAGAAATATATATTACTATATCACAAATTTATTTTTCTAATCTTTGAGAACTATTTCAATATAATTGACTTTCAAATTATAGGTAGTTGATATTATGCATTAAGAAAAAAAGCATCAATCTGAAGAGGGGTCTATAGGCTTCTACAGACTGTCGGGGGATCCACGGCACAAAAAACGATATGACTATAGATATAATATGGGGGGGTGTCTCCCCAAAAGGAAATCAGGTGGCTTTCCCAGAGGGAGAGATGTTGAGTAGGCAGAAACAACAGATGTTCACTCCACAGGGATACAGAGAAGTGTCAGATGGGAGCCAGCCCTCCAAGCCAATTAGACTAGAAGATGCTGTGGTCCAGACACTTCGTTTTATAGATAAGAAACAACTAAGCATGAAGGGCAGGCTCTTAGCCAAAGCCACCTAAGTGGCGGTATCAGGACCCAGCGAAGGCTCCCTGACTCCAGACCTGGTTATTTCATTCTAGCCTGTACAGGATGGGTGGGGGTGGTACAATGGAACCCCAGACTTCTGAAGTTAAAACAACAGTATAGGGGAAGCTGGGATGGCTCAGTGGGTCGAGTGCTCGCTTTGCAGCGCCGGGGACCGGGGATCAAATCCTGGCCCTGGCCCTGGCCCGTGCGGAACCATGTGCTGAGCTGGGAGCTCCCCCAGTTTAGTTCTCTCTCTGTCTCTGTATCTCTCTCTCTCTCTGTTAAAAATTAATTAAAAAAAAAAACAACAGTATACACGAGAAAGACAAATTTGTAGTGCTAAATGTTTATATTAAAAAAGATCTCAAGGGAGGCCAGCATAGCTCAGCAGTTGAGTGCTTGCCTCGCAGTTGCGTGGCCTTGGGTTCAATTCCCGTCCTCAGCCCGGGCAAACCCCATGTGCTGGACTGCGGCACAACTGGCAACCACTGAGATGGTTCAGCCGTGAAGGTTCTTGCCTCCCATGCAGGAGGTCCCCAGTTCAGTTCCCGCCCCGTGCAACCCCACGTCCACCTGTGTGGAATGAAACCATGTCCCAACTAGTGATGTACAACTATGGAGACTGCTCTGGGCCCTCCTCCCATGTCTCTCTCTCCCTCCCTCTCTCTCTCTCTCTCTCTCTCTCTCCCTCTCTCACTCTCGTACCTTCTTTCAAAACAATAAAATAAATCTTAAAAAAAAAACAAAAACCAAGAGTTCCAAATCAATAATCTAACTGCTACATTAATGCACAGGAAAATTAAGAACAAATTAAGCCCAAAGTAAGTGAAATAAAGGAAATAGTAAAGATTAGAGCCAAAATTCATGAAACAGAGAAAATCCCAATAGTTGGTTCCTTTAAAAGATCAACAGGGGAAGCTGGGATGGCTCAGTGGGTTAAGCGCTCACTTTGCAGCGCCAGGGACCAAGGATCGAATCCCGGCCCCGGCCCATGTGAACCCATGTGCTGAACTGGGGAGTTCCCCCAGTTCAGTTCTCTCTCTGTCTCTGTCTCTGTCTCTGTCTCTCTGTCTCTGTCTCTGTCTCTCTCTCTCTCTCTCTCTCTCAAAAACAATTAAAAAAAAAAAACCAACCCAAAAGATCAACAGAATGAGGAAGCCGGGATGGCTCAGTGGGTTAAGCACTTGCTTTGCAGCCCTGGGGACCCAGGATTGAATCCTGGCCCTGGCCTGTGTGGACCCATATACTGAACTGGGGTGTGCTTCCCATGCGGGAGGCCCCCAGCCCAGTTCCTGCCCTGCCCACCCATGTGGAACGCAACCATGTTAAAAACTGATGACATACAACTATGGAGACTGCTCTGGGCCCTCCCCCCTGTCTCTGTCTGTCTCTGTCCCTGTCAAAAACAATAAAATAAAAAATAAATCTTTGAAAAAAAAGGGATCAACAGAATGGGCAAAATTTTAGCTAGATTAACCAAGAAAAAGGAAAGAAGATTCATATTACTAAAATAAGAAATGAAAGAGAGGACATTACTACCAACCTTACAGAAAAGAGAAAGGATTATATGGGAATACTATGAACAACTGTATAAATTAGATAAATCAGGTGATATGGTCAAATTTTGGAAAGATACAAACTATTAATTGAATAAGTAAAGAACATCTGAATAGACCTAAAAAAGTAAAGAGATTGAGTAGATAATAAAAATAAAAAAAACTATCCACAAAGAAAAGCCCAGGCCCAGATGGCTTCAGTGAATTGTTTCAAACATTTAAAAAAGAATCAATACCAATTCTTCACGAGCTCTCCTAAAAAAATAGAAGAGAAAGGAACACTTCTCAACTCATTCTATGACTGCAGTATTCCTCTGATACCAAAATCAGAAAGACATCACAAGAAAACTACAAACCAACATCGCTTATGAATATAGATGTAAAAGCAGTATGCATGAGGACTTAACCACAGAATTAAATATCATTATAAAAAGAGATGTGTAAAGACGCCCATTAACAAAAGCAATAAAAGATAATAGAGATACAGCTAATTAAACTTAACCATAGAAGTACAGTGGGACCATTTTGGAAAAATATGCAAAAGCAATCCATGAGAACTTTTTGTTCCATAAAGCAGAATTAATAATACTTTTCTGCCCTACTTCACTACCTTTAAAAAATTATTTTGAGGATGATTTAAGATAAAAGATGTGACAGTATTTTAAAACCCTTTAGTAAAATAATTACTGTTGGGACTCTTCACTGTTTATAGAACATAACCCTACTCTTGAACTCTACTCTATTGCTTGTAATGAGTTATCTCCTGCCTCAGGGCCTTTGCACTTGCTGTTCCCTTGACCTGGAATGCTCTCCCCTCAGTTCCCCTTGTGTTCTGCTCTTCATGCCTTAGACCCAACTCATCTTCTCAGAGAGACCCTTCTTCCTATCTGATCTAAATTAAATCTCTGAGGGGAAGTGTAGATGGCTTAGCGAGTTAACTGCTCACTCTGCAGCCATGGGGACCGAGGATGGAGTCCAGGCCCCGGCCTGTAGTGACCCATATGCTGAACTGGGGTGTGCTTCTCATGCGGGAGGCCCCCAGTTGGGTTTTTGCACACCTGGTTTGGCCCCTCGCTGGGGGGAAGGAGCTCTCCCCCAGAGGGTTGGCACGCCTCCTATGTGGGAGGCCCCCAGCCCAGTTCCAGCCCTGCACGGTCCCCACCCACCTGTGTGGAATGAAACTGTGTTGAAAACTGACAATGTACAACTATGGAGACTGCTCTGGACCCTCCCCCTTCTCTCTGTCTCTCTCTGTCTCTGGCTCTATCAAAAACAATAAAATATATCTTTCAAAAAAAATTAAATCTGAAATTATCTTGCTTGTCTACGTGTAAAACAAGCAATGCAGGAGAACAGGAACTGTGTCTTGTTATTCCCCACATCCCCCAGAGCCTAGAGCAGTTGTTGCAACATGTCAGGATGCTGTTCTATGAAGAGATCCCCATCTCTGTGACACTGGTAGCCAGGCCTATTGTACGGATGATGAAGCTGAGACTCAGGGAGGAGACATGACTTACCCAGGTTTCTGCAGAGGGGTAAGTTCAGCATATAACTTGTCCGAATTAGGAGGGCTTTGCCTTGGACAAACTGGACAGGACATGGGACAACACATGTGGACCCAGTGAGGTAACCCATGTGAAAGAACTGAATACTCAATAAATATAGATTACATATATCTTAAATGGAAGACATCTTAAGAAGGCATCAGTGTAAAATTATATAGCATACAATTAACAGAAATTCATGTTTTGATGTTTTCTAATCCTTAGCCATCTTTGATAGTTTGATACACAGGGGTCCAGCAGAAGTAACTCCCTGTTTAAAGTTTGCCGTCTCATAAAAAGGGCTGCGATGTCTGCCGGACCCTGTATATTTTTGATACAAGTTGCCAAGAGGGGAAAAAAAGTGAACTGATTGCCCTCATTGCATAACATCCTTGAGACAAGGACCGTGTCTGTCTAGTTCACGGCCAACACAGAGTCTGGGCCACTGAAGTAGGTGCTCAGCAAGTGTGTGATCAATCAATGACAACATGTCTGCATCTCTGTAATGACAGAGTTCAGAGAGAGGATGAAAGTTGCGCTGAACCCCCTGCCCCAACTTCCCAATTCTTCACCTCGACATCAACCCCTGACTGGAGAGTGTTCCTCTCTGTCTCCTTGGGCTGACCAGACGTACCATTTTCAATGGGACAGAAAACAACAGTACTGTCCTGTTTCAGATGGTGCATCTGGTCAGCCTACTGACACCTGGAAATTAGAAATGGGACAGTACCACTGTTTTCTGTCCCGTTTAAAACAGGATGTCTGGTCAGCCTACCGGTATGTCTCCTGGGCTTACCTCTAATAATGCTCTAACATCTTCAGCGGGAACATCTTCTCTTCCAAGTATCTATTTCCCATGAGACTAAGAAAATCAAGGTCAGGAACTGGGTCATAATGTTAGCTACATCAGACCTTTATAGCAAACGACATAGAATAAGTGATCAATAAATATTTGTTAAACTGAAATAAACCAATAGAGCTTGGAGATTTCTAACAGCAGAAAATACTGCTTTAAAATTACATCAATTGTATGCGAATGGTAAATAAGCACGTGGGAAGATGTTCTATATCCTTTGTCGTTAGGGAAAGAGACGCAAAGGACAATCATAATGCAATACAACTACATATTTTTTATGGTAACTAAAATTTTAAATTTTAAAAACTGACCATTCCATGTGTTTTTGACCATGTGGAGCAACTGGAACTCTCACACAATATTGACAAGAATGAAAAATGACACAAATATAAACTAATGCCACTTTGGAAAATAATGGGGCAGTTTTTGAAAATGTTAAACTTACACCTTCCCTATGACCCAGAAATCTTGTTCTAGATAGTTATAAAATAAAAGATTTTAAAATAGCTGTATACAAAGTGCATAAATGAATTATTATAGTAGTTTTGTTAACAATAGAACAAAAACAAAATGGTGGGCTGAATAAATGAACTGAACAAATACACAAATTGTAATAGCCATTCAATGAAATACTCTTCAGCAATAAAAAGGAACCAGCTCCTGACACATACAGCAATACAGAGGAATCTCAAGTGCCTTATGCTAAGTAATATATACAGACTCCAAAGACTGAACAGTATATCATTCCATTTAAATGGAATTCTAGAAAGAAAAAAATTATCACCACAGGGAGTAGACACCAGTGGTGGAAAGGAGCAGATTGACTACAAAGGACAAACCTTTTGAGCGTGATGGAAATGTTCTGAATTGTACTGTGGTGGTGCATACATCACTGCATACATTTGTCAAAGTCGATTCCCTACTTAAATTGGTGCATTTTGTTGCATGTAAATTACACTTCAATAAAGACGGTTTTAAAAGTACACATCTACTTGTTTGTTTTAAATATAGATTGCTTTTTGAAGTTGTGCGTATCCTGTCCCTGGAGAATTCCAACAACATGCCAAATGAATATCTGTCAGGCACGTTGTACAGGAGATTCCTGAGTTGGATGCAAGCCCTTAAGAGGTGGCCTTTAGGGTTATGGAATTTAGGCTTAAGGTCAGTACTGCCTAATGTGTAGCGGCAACAGCGGTCTCAGTCTAGAGCCATTCATTCCTCCCTTCATTCAGCAGTTACTGAGCACATACCATATGTCTGACACTGCTCAACAGGGTTGAGCTTGAGCTAGCTGGAACTGAGTGTCAGTGCAATCACATCTACAAGAATCTTACCAAATATAAGCCCATTACTAGGTGTTAAGTTGACTGATAACTGACTACAAGTGCCAAAGGAGAAGATCAACGAGGGCCTGAAGGAGTCAGAGAGACCACCCACTTATCTCCATTGTCACCGCCTCAGTCCAGGCTGTCTTCGCCTCTCACCTGGACAACGCCAGCAGCTTCTTCAGTGGTTTCCACGAGTTCCCTCTAACCTCCCTGGGTCCATGGGATACATAGCAGAAGCTTTCAGTGGTCACCTGAAATCCAGATCTGACCCTCTGCTCTCCTAACTAAAAATCCTTCCTTGGTGTCTCATTGCCTCAGGTTAGAGTCCAGATTCCTCAGTGCTGTCAGAGGGCCCTTTGCAGCTGAGCCCTGGGCCAGAAGAGAAATCAGCCAGGGAGGTATTGCGCATCCCTGTGACTGGTGAGGGAGAGAGGGCAGGGAAGGATGGTGTGGAGAGATCTTTAGGAAGCCAGAACCACCTGGGGTGTGGCCCTGGCTATCCTGTTGGCCTATGTCACCTGGGTCTCAATTCCCCAGGTCACCAAGCGATGACACTGGTGATCGGGAAGGGCCCTTTCGGTTCTAGGGCTGTACGTTTATGCTCCGGGTTTCCTAGCTGCCTTCTGTCTCTGTCTGTCTGTGTGTCCCTCTCTCTCAACAGACACCTTTATAGAACATTTTTTATCTGCAGATATGAGTCACAGATTATAACTGGCTCAATCGGCAGGAGGCTTCACCACCCATCCAGCTGACAGGATTCTCTGCCCAGAGGAGCTGGAGGGTCATATTACGGACCTGAAGTGCCAAAGAAAACCTGGTGAGTGTCCTTTGAAATGGGAGAAAAAGGAAAGCACTTATAGCCCCTGACACTGTCCTGGACAATGGCTGTTCTCTGGAATCTAGCGAAAGGAAGTGAGTGGGAAAGGAAATGGTCCAGTCGTTCAGATCTTTCAGATGCTGTGTGTTCGAAGCACTCACAACACTACTAGGGAGGTGTTTCCTTCCCACACGTGGAAAGCCCACTGAACTGGCCATGAATCAATGGCCAGTTCACTCAGCCTTGGCTTGACCTTGGCAATGTCACTTCAGCTATCGCTCAATTTCTATGCCAACCAGTCAAACACAGTAAGGACAGCTCAAGCTCAGTGAATACTTCACATTATTTTCAATATCACAGGCCGTATGTGTTCATTAAAGAGAATACGAAGCATCAATAATCATAAGGAAAAACAACGTTCCTTAATCTCACCATTCTGACATAAACAGATGTTTTTTCAATTTTAACCAAAATGGGATTGCAATTGCACATTCCCTCCTGTACCCGATTATGTTCCTTAACAATGTATTGTGGACATCTTTCCACATCATTAAATTTCTTTCTACATTATGATACTCAGATGTGACTGCATACCCATGGGTATGCTCCGACTGAAGCCAGTCTCCGTATTTCATTTCGCCCTTCAAAACATACAATCCCCAAAGCACTGCCAGGCACTGTATATTTTACTGAAGACTTTGTGAGCCATGGAGGAGAGCGTTACATCGCTCATCATCAGGCAAACACCCTAAAACACCCCACCTGATAGCTCTGTACTGTCAATAGCCTGGCTTTCCTGCTCCCTCTTTCCAAAGCCTCTCTAAACCACTGCTCGCTCTTCTGGTCTATTTGTATATGCCATGCAGCAAAACAGTAGTCAGTTGGCATTCCTCCAGGACTCGCCTTGGAAATTAATTTACAGCACTGATGCATTCATTCTTTTAATAAAACTGAACACCTAATATATAACAAGTATTCTTTTGAGTGCTGAAAGATTCAGCACTCAACAATAGAAAAATAACTTGGTTCTCATGGGACCTATGTTCTTCAGTGTTTACAACCCCATTGAAGGAAGTCTCATAACCTATTTCATCAGTCAATACTTTTTGGACATCTGTGTTACTTTCAGTTCTTTACCACCCTGTGGTAAACAACGCTGAGGTGAACATCTTTGTGGCTTAGGTTTGCATTTCACAACTTCCAAAGATCTTTTGCTTGACAGATCTTGCTTTTGTCATGGCAACCTAAAGAGGGTTTACTGAAAAGAAAGGTAAGGGCCAAGAAAAAATAAGTAATTTCCCCAGTGTTACATACTTGGTTATTTGGTGGCAGATACAATTTAAAACAAACAAACAAACAAATAAAAGGAGGAATCCCTTTTCAGGAGGAAAACATGAATTCACCACAGCTTGAGCCAGATGATTTTCAAGTCCTTTCCTCTTGAACAGCAGTAGCTGGCATTTACAGAACACTCACCAGGAGCCACCACCCAGATTGAAAAGGAAGAAGTAAAACTATATTTAATTCACTTTTTCTACCAGTGTCTCTTTTGCATAGTGGACAGAAATTAATTCATTTTAACCATACTTACTCATTTCTTTAAGAGACATGAAGTCCTAGGGATGTCAGGATAGCTCAGTGGTTGAGCACTTGCCTCATAATCACAAGGTCCAGGGTTCGATTCCCAGCCCTGGCCCATGCAAACTACATATGCTAAACTGTGGCACATCTGGTTACCAACAGGATGGCACAGCGGTGAAGGTGCCCAACCCCTAGGCAGGAGGCCCCCGGTTCAGTTCCCACCCTCTGCGGCCCCACATCCACCTGTGTGGCATGAAACCACGTCACAAGTAATGATGTACAACTATGGAGACTGCTCTGGACCCTCCCCCCTTCTCTCTCACTCTCTCTTTCTCTCTTTCTCTCTCTCTCTCTCACCTTCTCTCAAACAATAAAATAAATCTATTTATTTTAAAAAGTAAGAGACAGCCAGGATGGCTCAGTGAGTTAACTGCTTGCTTTGCAGCCCCAGGGACCCAGTATCAAATCTGGCCCCAGCCTATGCGGACCCATATGCTGAACTCAGGTGTGCTTCCCATGTGGGAAGCCCCCAGTTTGATTCTCATCCCTTCCCTTGGTCCACCCTCCCCCCCCAATTCGGCCCCTGGATCATGGGGACATGCCTCCCATGAGGGAGGTCCCCAACCCAGCTCCTGCTCTGTGTGGAACAAAAACATGTCAAAAAACCGATGATGTACAACTATGGAGCCTGCTCTGGGCCCTTCCCCTTCTCTCTGTCTCTGACTCTCTGTCTCTGTCAAAAATCAATAAACCTTTTTTTAAAAAAGTGAGAGACATGAAGTCCTGCCCTGGGCTCTGGGGACACAGAAATGAACCAGATGTAGGGACTGTCCTTCAGGCGCTTCTAGACCATTTGAGGAGACAAGGCCAACAAAGCCTATAAAATGAGGTGGAAAGTGACAGGAGTCATGTGAGGATGGGGATGAAAAGGGTCGATGGGACCTCAGAGGAAAGGGAGTCATTTCTATCTGGGGCTGGGTCAAGGGATGCTCCTGGAGATAAAGCCGTGGAGCTGGGCCTTCAGTGATAGGAAGGATTGCACTACATTAACAGAATAGCCAGAGCGAGTTTGCCCAGTCCAGAAAGCCCACAGCATATTCGATACCAGGAACTGCCCAGAGTGCCTACAGTGGGTGGTGAGTGAGGGGAGAGGTGGAGGAGGGTCTGGGCAGGAGAACTGAAGTCTAGCATGCCACACTCAAGAGCTGAGGCTCTTGGCTGAAGTGTGGGAAGCCTTTGAAAGTTTCCGAGCACACACAGATCTGAGCAGATGTCATTTTGATCTGTAGGTCCCTCTGTTTCCTTCACACACTTGCTAGATGATAAAGATCCCCTGGAAAGCATGATAAAATGAGGATCCCCAAACCTATGTACAGAGGATCTTGATTCGGTATTTCTGGGAAGTGTTGGGTATTTGGGTGGTGATGGAGGGAGGGACTAGTATGGTTTGATCTGTTCCTCCTATCAGGGCGGAGCCTCGCCTTGTTCTAAGTCCTCCGTCTTCAGTTGTATCACGGGTAGGGTGGTAGATAAAGCCTGAGGATATTTCCTGCAGTGTGGTGTGTGAAAGGAGCAGTGGGCACATGTCTTCTACCCCCGTGACCCTAACTCCAGTGACCCACCAACTCTCATAGGACTGTGATCATCCCTTCTTTCCCCCAGTCTCACGGGTCCTGAAGAGAGGCAGGCTGGCCAACTGGCATGAACCTTGGCCTAGCCTTATCATTTTTCCTGAGAAACTCAAAAGTGGCCAAGGAATTCAAAGGTCTTTTATGACGAAGAGGACAAAAGTCAGCCCCAGCCATTAGCTATTGATTATTCCACACCACACCTTGGGCAAGATCCTTGACTTGGTTTTACAGAGAGAGTGAAACTGAGGTCTCAGGGTTATTCTAACAGGTCTCTAGATGATGCCAAGATGTCTTATCAGACTCCCAGGCAAGCTGTTCAAAGAAAGACGGCTTCTAAACGCACAGCAACTAAGGCTGGGGGTGGGGGGGGT
>PVKE010034688.1:0-17270 GCA_004027555.1 Craseonycteris thonglongyai
TTTTTTTTTTTTTTTGACTACGGTTGAAAAAATTTATATAAGTCCCAAGCTTGTCTACATTTCATCCTTTAGGCTTCCTTTTTATTTATTTATTTTTATTTTTTATTTTATTTTATTTTATTTTTTTAACATTTGATGCCCCCAGCCCTCCCCACCCCCTCCCCACCCCCATCCCCAGGCAACCACCAAACCACTGACTGTGTCCCTGAGTTTTTGTTTCTTTGTTACTTTCAGTTTCATATTCCACCTATGAGTGAGGTCTTATGTTTCTTTCTTCTTCCAGTCTCACTTATTTCACTTAATAAGATGTTTTCAACATCGTCCATGTTGTCACAAATGGCTGTATTTCGTCTTTTCTTATTGCTGAGTAATATTCCATTGTGTAAATGCACCACAACTTCTTTATCCAGTCATCTATCAGAAGACACTTTGGTTGTTTCCATGAGTTGGCCACCGTGACCAGTGCTGCGATGAACATTGGGTTACATATATCTTTGCAAACTAAGGTTTTCAGGTTTTTTGGGTAGATACCTAGGAGAGGGATTGCTGGGTCATATGGCAATTCCATTCCTAATTTTTTGAGGAATCTCCATACAGCCTTCCACAGAGGTTGTACCAATTTTCATTCCCACCAGCAGTGTATGAGGGTTCCTTTTTCTCCACAGCCTCTCCAGCACTTGTTATCCCTGCTCTTGTTGATTCTAGTCAGTCTAATGGCTATAAGGTGTTGCCTTTTCTGTCTCTATTCTAAGGCTGGAATTACCCTGGTTGAGGTGACTGACTTGGTCGTTCCTGCACGTCTGTGTTCTGTGTACACTGCTTGTCACCAACACTCTGACAGAGTCAGTATGGCTCTTCTGGGTCCTTTCCTCAATGAGGCCTCAATCTTGACTCCTATCATTGCTTGGCCTGCATTGTTTTAGCAAGAATCCCGTTATGTCAATATATGGTGAACCCCCCACCCACACCCCTTGCCCTCTGATCACTGTGCACACTGATGGAACGCACACAGACGATGTCTGATCATCACCCTGGCCTGCCTTCAGCTGGACTCCTGTTAGGTCAGTCCCGTGAGAATTCCCCCTACCATAGTGGCCTCTCTTAGTAATTTCCTATCCACCAAATCTTTTCTTCTCCATAAATCCCCACTTGCTCTTGTTGTATTTGGAACTGAGGCCAGTTTTATATTGACATTTTTTTCCCCCCGTTGCAATACTTCTTAAGTGGAATCTGTTTCTCCCACCTTCACTCCTGTTTGTCTGGTTTTAACCCCCACTGGCGGCATTACCTGGAATGAACTTGGCTCTTCTGGATGCCCGCCTGATGCTGTAGCCGCCATCTTCACTAACTAGGAGGTCTGCGTGGTGGGCCGGCCACTCCTCAGCTCCTCTTTTTTTGATTTCGGGTGCTGTGACTGCACAGAGGAAAAGATGAAGGTATATCAGTCCCTTTCTGTTTAGCCTCCTCTTCTGTGGCTTCTTTTTCTTTCCTGACCTTTGAGTTTATAGCGACTCAACAACCTGAAAGACAACATCTACTGATCTTCCCCCCAACACACCCCCATAGTTTATATTAGCCTACCGGTACATTTATCTGTGTTTATTTATGTTGTTTTGAGAGGTGAGAGATTTATTGGTTTGAGAGAAGGTACAAGAGGGAGGGAGAGATAGAGAGAAGCGGGAGGGCCCAGAGCAGTCTCCATAGTTGGACATCATCAGTTATGACATGGTTTCATTCCACACAGGTGGCTGTGGGGCCACGCAAGGTGGGAACTGAACTGGGAGCCTGCTGCATGGGAGGCAAGAACCTTCACCCCCATCTCAGTGGTTACCAGTTGCACCTCCATTCAGTATATGGGGTCGCACAGTCTGGGCTGGTGATTGAATCCTGGGCCTCACAATTGAGAGGCAAGTGCTCAACCACTGAGCTATCCTGGCATCCCCCCTAAATTTAAAGGTACTTTAGATATCAACCAATCCATTACCACTATACAGTATATCCAATTCACTGCCATTTTACAAATGAGGAAACTGAGGCTTAAGGCTTTGTATTTCTATTAAGTGGCAGATTTAAGATGAAAAACCAGCTCCTTTTAACTTCAATTTAGGATTCTTTCTACCAGAGCATACTGACTCATAAAATTGACATTTTCTAGTGATTTATATTCTTTTTTATTTTGTTGATATTTTATCTGTTGTCAATGTGCTGAATTGCCTTTACTGACACAAGGTTTCTCATGCTTTTATTCCTTTTTCAGAGATGATAAAATAGGACCTATGTCAGACACACGTGAGTTTAAGGTATGCTCTCCCCCTCACATGTGACCTCTTACCCATTCAATTTAAAACAGTAAAAGAGAGATTAAGTCTGCTAATGGAATAGTATTTAATTATCATCACAAGTTATAAATGTGATATTGTAATATCTGTCTACATGAGAAGTTATAGAAAGCTTTGCATTAAATGCTTTGCATTTTAAATTTCAGACCTCATCAAAATATTTATGAAACAAGATTATAAAGCAAGTCACCAGTATATACTTTGGAGGTGAAAGAGGGCCCAAGTAGCATAATATATGTTGGGTGATTGATCCCAGAAAAATCTCCCTCAAGTGTGACTGGCTTAGTAAGTATCTGACTTCAAAGTTAACAGAACATGGTACTCAATTTCTGTAACACACAAAAAAAGCTCAGCAAAGTAGTTATCAAGTCAAAGACAATCTAAGCTGGACTTTATCCTTGTTTTTTCTATGAATATAGTAGTTTATACAGAACTGAATTCTAGTCTGTTTCTAGGATGGGATATTTTTAAATTTTGTAATGACAGATTGTGTTATAAGATGAAAAAACAAAAGATTTTTTCAGGAAAAACTGATCTTTAAATAACGTCCAAAATGATGGGCATTGTTTTATATATACTACCTTATAGAATTTTTAAAGTTTCTCTCTTGCAGAGGTTTCTTTTTTTTTTTGGTATGCATCTTTTTGCCTTCAGCTAGTAATCCTCCTTTGAAATACCATGGAAACAAGCAAATATGCCTCATTAAACTTTCCTTGCAGGAGTAAAATTGAAAGAATTTTTAGATTGTAGAGCAGATAAAATAAAACACATTTCCTTTAGGGGTTATTAGATTGTCCTTTTTAAATGCTTTAAGGAAAGATACCAGAGTTGGAAGAAAAATAAGGACCACGTATTTTCACATTTGTGAAATAGTGACCATTTTTAAACACTGATAGTTTATTGAATTTCTTAAATGGTCACTGAAAATAAACATTCTCAATTATACCTCATATTAGGTACCAAATGACATTTCAGAGATATTGTGAAACTAAAGTAACTATTTCTGATAATGCGTACATAGTCACTAGTGACATTAAAGAACTTTTCTATTAACAAGTTTTATTTGCATAATGCCTTTGGTTAAGGAGAAGAGCTCAATGAAATGTATTCTTTAATTTTGTTCTGCAGTGAGTTAGGCAATGGGCATGTTTCTTTGACAGATGAGACCAGATCTAGGTAGGGTTGTAAACAATTTCATAATGTGAATGAGCCTTTCGTAAGGTGGGGACTATTGAATTTTCAGGTGATTTAATGGTTACATAAATAATAAAGAAAACCCTTTCATCCTAAGAACACTTTAGCTTTCCCCAAAACTGAAACTAAAATTGACAAATCATATTAAGGGTTGACACTTTCACATAGCTTGGAACTTGGGAGTGAAAGAAAATGTTAGCTTTGAATACTCTTCATTTATTTCTTCACCATCAGAATTAGCCTAATGAATAGATCTCAGAACACACAAATATCACCGTTTGTTAGAATTTCCCCATTTATTCTGCCAACTTGTATCGTGTTCTTTTAACTAAGGCAGTGGCTATTAGGAACGTGTCTTGAATTACACATCCAATCTTTGAAAAGCTAAATGATGTTTTTAAAGGCACATAAAGTAAAAGGAGTTATTGATTTTTGTTGAGTTAGTATTTTGAATGTTGGAATCCACTTTAACAATAGAAATCAATATATAACTCTTTCAAACCAATGTTTTGTAACTGTTACTTTTTTGTTTTGTTTTGTTTGAACTAAATCATAGATGTAATTCACTTAGCAACACGTTAATTGTCTGTCTGTCTGGATTGAAAGGTCTCCATGCTACTGATGTGTTCACTGAAGCATTTAAAGGGTATACTAAAACTTCCAACACATTAAGCAAACACATAAAGCAAAGTGCTTTGAGGTATAACATAATGGGGCCGAAATATGATGCCTATGTAGCAATTCATCACCTAAATCTAAACAATGCTGTTATACTTCAGCAGTGGGTGGCTATTTCTTGGGAGGTGGGGATTTGAGTTTTATTATATTCCTTACAAAAAGGGTGTGAGGAATATCACATCTATCTAAATCCTTAACTGATGACGACTCTAGTCCACATAGATTGCAATTGTGCCTCAATAACCTAAATCTCAACCACATTAAACTGAATGAGGCAATTGAAAGTGACTGATAATGCTTGGAATAAATGAACCATTCCAATATATTTAAATTTGCCTTGTCTTTCTTTTATGTGGCTTCCTTGTTTTCCTTGTCTTTCTATTCACTTGCATTCTGAAATCTCTTTGCTTAGAGTATTCCTTACTAAGTGGCAAAACATGCTATGATAATTATATTAGATATCTTTCATAGATTATTATATGTTGAACATTTTTTTTTTCACTGATGATCAAAGTTATATTGCCTGTTTTCCTTAAATTTAGCAATAGATTTCACTTTTTTTCAAGTCTTGGTAACAGGAGCAAAAATATATACTGATTTGCTTGTCATTTGTTTTAAATTTGTGGGACATTTTTATCCTCAATTTTGTGGTCTCATGACCATGAAAGAGTATTATAATAGTGTTTTTTAAAATTGTTGTACTTGACATTGCAAATCTGTACGTTTTACCTAATAAATTTCCTTACTTTTTCATGTTTGTAAGTGCAACAAAAGGAAAAAATCAGCAGTTCACCAGGATGTCCAGAAAATGAAAAAAAAAAAAAAATCTTTACAACTATTTGTGTCTATTAAGGAAATATGCAACTAGGTGGAGTTAAATCAAGTGGGAAGTTAGGTGGTAAATAATGTTCCTACACTAATTTTGATATGACATCATTTGCATAATTAACATGAGTTTTATAGAACTATTTAGGTTTCTTCATTGATATTTCACTTTCTATATTTGATCATTGAAACATACAACCATGCAAAGACTGCATGGTGAGTTTATCTCACCTTTTTAGCAATATTTTACCGATTTTATAAAAAAATTACTCTAATTTGATTCTGGATCTCAAACAGTGGAATAAAAACCATGGAAAAAGAAGCATGAGGATCTAAGAAAGCTCAGAGAGAGTTGATGGGGGTCTGGAAAGGCTTAATCAGGGAATGGTGTTCTAGCTGAGTGTAGAAAAAGGGATTAGCCAGGCAGATAGGAAGGGAGGGACGAAGGCGGGGTGTATTAAGTAGAGGTAGAAGGCAAGGAGGCGTGAAGGAGCATAACCTGTAAGAAGATGGAGGCTGGGGACTGATTATGGACCAGCCAGCAGAACTGACAGAGAAGATTAAGGAAGCAATAACGAGGAATTTGGATTCAGAGTACAGTGTTCCCTCGCCACTTCGCGCTTCATGTTTTGCGGCTTCAGTGCTTCACGGGTTTTCCCAAAATATTCATCAAAAAATGAAAATGGGGGAAGCCGGGATGGCTTAGTGGGTTAAGCGCTCACTTTGCAGCGCCGGGGACCGAGGATCGAATCCTGCCCCTGCCCGTGTGGAACCATGTGCCTTCTCTCTCTCTGTCTCTGTATCTCTCTCTCTCTGTCAAAAAATTAATAAAATAAATAAATAAATACTTAAAAAAAGAAAAGAATATTTAAATAAACAAATAAATAAATAAATAAATAAAAATAAAAATGAAAAAATACAACCATGTCGGCAGCCACATGGCGGAAAGGAGCGTTGTTTCATGTGGATGCGCGAGAGAGAAGGATCCCTGCATGTCAAACAGAGAGATGAGCTGACTCAGAGTCCATCCCACGGGCTCTCATAAAGGCGCGTGATGGGTTTCCGGTGTGACATCGACCCATGAGAAAATTCCTAGGGGCAAATCCTACTTCGGGGTTTTTCAGCTTTCGCGGAAGGTTCTGGTCCCCATTAACCGCGAAAAACGAGGGATCACTGTACCACTCCTCACTAAGAAGTCCTACCCACCACTTCCTGTCTGTCAGGTATTCACTCATACTTTAACACTGGGCTATAGGGTCATATCTTCTGCAATCCTCTAGGTTTAAAATCTGCCCTCTGAGTTTCTGCACTTTTTCTGTTCATACTTGCAATATAACAGTAGAAAAAAATATTCACTGAGGACATATTGAATCTGACTGGTTTTAGATTAAATGATTTGCTCTTGAGATCTTTCCATGTCTGTATGTACATGAGTAGACCTTTACTCTTTAAAAATGCTTACAGTAGCCCATACTATAAATTTATTTTCACAAACTTCATTTATTCTCCAATTTTGCAAATCTTGATTTAATTGTGAGTTGATACATTCATTGTTGTTGCATTTCCTTAGTGATTTACTAAGTGAAAAACTCTTGTTGACATTTTTATTATCTCTTATTTGCCATCGCATATATTTACATTTTTGTTGTTAACACCTTTATTAATTTGCATATCTCTTATAATTAAGCAATATAAATTTATTAATTTATATATTTGCAATATTTTACCTCTGTTTTATATATTGTAAATATTTTCTCCCAGCTTGTTTTTTGTATCTTAATTTTTTAATGGCATATTTTGTTATAAGAATGTTCACATTTTAGTGTTACCAAGTACAGATCAATTAGGGATGACTAAGGATGAAAAAAAATCTTTTCCTTATTGATTTCATATTCTGGATATCCCATACTTTATTCATAATAATTTCATTGTTTCATTTTTCTTATTTGTTTTGAATTCTTTATTTTATATTTAGGTCTAACTGAAATTTATTTTTATCTTTGAAATAAGCCACAAATTATATTTTTATCTCACACTAAATGGTCAATTGTCTAATACCTTGTACTGACTGAGTCATTCTTCCTTAATAATTATAATGTCATCATTTTCATATTCAAAATTTATATATAAAAGTACATATAAATGCATATATATATATCTACTTATGGACTATGTATTTTGGTCCAGTGATATACTTGGCTATTTCTGTACAAACACTACACACTTCTATCACACATGGATTTTTAATGCATTTTCATATCTGATAGAGCAAGCATTGCCTTATTTATTTCCCAAATCTTCTTAGCTAGTTTATAGGTTTAATATTGCATATAAATTGGTGAGTTAACTTTTTAAGTTCATGAAAAATTATTTTTTCAATTTTGAATTGAATTGCATTCCCATTTTATTTTGAGAAGATGTAATTTCTTAAATATCAAGTTTTCCAATTCATGAGCATTCTCTTTTTCCACATATTCAGATATTCTTCCATACCCTATGGTCAAAATATATGAATGTTTATAATAAGGGTCTTGTATATTGCTTGATATACCTATCCTATGCATTTTATAATCCTGTTACTGTTATGAATAATGTATGTTTTACTACTAAATGTGTAATTGATTTGCTGGAATATGTAAAGCTATTGGCTATTTTACATTGATCTTGTAACTTGTAACTAATCACCTTATAAAATTCTCTTTGAAAAGTTTGTCCAATAGTGCATATTCTATATGTATACAAGCATAGAAGTGCCAGTTTTACCTCTAAAGTTACCACTTAAAATCTCATTTTAATGGTTTATATAGCACTTTGTAAATTTGTAAGTATAATATAATATATAGTAACCATGGTGAAAACAGGCAGGCTGTTCTTGCTGCTGATTGCAATGCAGAAGGTATGGTTTCTATATTAAGACTGCTGTCTCCATAGACCATCTCGCTATTGACTTCCCTCCCACTGTTCTCTTTCCATAATTGAGAAAAAATGTTTACATCCTTTAACCGTTCTTTCTTAAATGAGTGGATACTTACTGGATGTTGGGCTAAAAAAGCCAGTCCCAGAGATGGAGGCTGATGTCTTTTATGGCTATTGGAGATAGTTCAGGATGGTTTACAGGTACATTAAAAGAAGAAGCCTTTTATGATTATTTTCAGCACCTGATACCTCTACTATCTCCCTCTTAAAGATCTTAAGGCATTTATTTAAAAGGGATGAGCGTTAATGGTATAAAAGACAGTAAACAGCCAGCATATTTTTAAAGACACTGTAATAGAAACTGCTTAATGGGCTTTATTATGTAGTATAAGAAGGAAATAGGAAGGCCTCTGTGACTGAAGAAGGAATTGTTTAAGTATTTCCACTTTGAAATTCACACTGGATACACATTTATACAGCTCACTAAATGTAGCATAACCATAAATTTGAATTTATTTACAGTATGGAAGCTACAGCTTTAATTTTAATAATTTTCTACATAAATATATCTGATATTTCCGAGTTGGATTAATTTTTTTAAAGATTTATTTGATTGTTTTTGACAGAGATAGAGAGAGATAGAGTGAAGGGGGAGGGTCCAGAACAGTCTCCATAGTTGTACATCATCAGTTTTCCACATGGTTTCCTTCTAAACAGATGGGCTGGAGGCTGTGCAGGGCGGGAACTGGGCCGGGGGTCTCCCACATGGGAGGCACGCCCCTTCAAGCCAGAGGCTGAACCCAGGTGTCGAGAACCTAACTGGGGGCCTCTCGCATGGGAAGAACTCCACAGTTCAGCATATGGATCCAAATGGGCCCGGGGCCAGGATTCGATCCTCAGCCCCCTGGGCTGCAAAGTGAGCACTTAGCCCGCTGAGCCATCCCGGCTTCCCCGATTTCTAATATAAATAACGCAGTGTACCTTACAGCTGGGGCCAGAAGAAAACAGGGAATGCAATGTGGACCATGCCAAAGCAAGGAGAAATTCAGCTTTGCAGAAACTCTGATTTTTGTGATCGAAGGAAGAGAGCCTGAGAAAAGTCTTATGTTAGAAGAGTGACAAAACCAGCAAGAGAAATGAAGGGCTTGTACAAGAACACGGAAAAAAGAAACTTGTAGAACTTTATTTAATGGCCTGAGCTGTCAGGGTATTGACACCAGGAGGGCGTGGGCTCCAGAGAAGTGGGGAGTGCACTCAGAAATCTGAGTAGGAGCCTCCTTGGTCAGGGGGCAGCGTTCTGCCAAGAGAATACGCTCTGAGTCAAACTGATCAAGAACTCGTTTTTCAGAACCAACCGGGAAGGTAATACTATTTTAGATGGGATTTGATTTAGAATTGTCCCAGAAAAACAAACTGCTTGACTGAAAGCAAAAGATAAGTACCTCATTTCTGAACTGCAAGAAACAATAAAGGCTGTGTTTTCTACTTCAAGCCTAGGCCTGACTGTGGAGCAAATAACTCAGAAAGAATGGGTTCAGTCCTTGACCCGAAGGAGAGAATGGGGCCCAGTGCTCTGGTGCAAAGGCACAGAAATGTGATCCCACTCGCATACCAGCTGGCAGGATGACCTGGATATTTCATAATTCTCTGTCTGTGTCCCTTAGTTTTATTAACTACAAAATGACAAAGGAAAAAAACAAAAATACAAGGAAGCTGCCGAGTGATGTGGGCGGCACATAAGCGGGCCCCCGCTCTGTGGGGGCTGCTCGCTGGTCTGGAACTGGCGGGGACCAGGGACCTGCTGACCTGACCCTGACCTTCAACCAACGTGGAGGCATTTCCAAATCAACGACAGTCCCCTTTGCTCTCACAACTCCACGATGTTGAGTCACCTGTCTTGTTGAGAACTGTCTCTTATCTCTGGTGTTCTCTTACACAGCCGGGCTTTGTAAGTGGCAGCTCAGTACCAGGCTTTCACGGACGCTACCCTACCAGTCTGGGTGACCCTGGCATTAGCTTTCCCATCAGTGCTGCAATTCAGGCTGCTTCCGCCCTCATGATCCTGCGTACGGTCAACTTTTCAACTGGGACTCAAAATGTAGCCCACCTTTAGGTCCCTTTGGGGAAAACAAAGCAGAAACCATACTAGTTAATATGGAACCAGAAATATCTCGGGATGTCTCTAACCCTTCACCATCCTCCCTTAGAGCAAGCGTGTCTAACCTGAGGCCTGCTGGTCCCATGCGGCCCAGGACGGCTCTGAACGTGGCTCAACACAAATTCATAAACTTTCTTAATACATTGAGATTGTTTTGGGCTTTTTTATCTTATAGCTCATCAGCTATCATTCGTGATAGTGTGTTCTATGTGTGACTCAAGACAATTCTTCTTCCAATGTGGCTCAGGAAGTCGAAAGATTGTACTCCCTTGCTCTAGAGGAATTCCTACTGCTTATACTGATGACAGCAGCAGTTACCTAAATTAAAACTAGCTGTGTACTCCCTAAGGGTGGTAACATATGTATCTTCCTTAGCATTAAAACATCTTTTTAAATTTATTTAAAGAAATTTAAACTACTTCATTAAGGCACAATTGACATACAATATAAACAAAACAGAAAACAAAACAAAACACTGTACATATTTAATGTATACAACTTGATGAATTTAGAGATAAGTATATATCTGTGAAACCATCACCATAATCTAGGCCATAAACATAGCCAACACCCCCAATATTTCCTCCAACCCTGTTATTATTATGGTTATTATTATAATTTCTGAAAGGAACACATAAAATTTACCATTTATCAATATTTTAAAGAATACAATGTACTATGGAAACTATGCCATGCCGTAGATCTCTAGGACTTACGTTGCATAACTGAAACTTTGTATTCTTTGACTAATACCTCCCCATTCGTCCCTCTTTCCATTTCCTAGCAATCACCAATCTACTCTCTGCTACTACAGTTTCAACTATTTTAGAATCCTTATATAGGCAGCATCGTATAATATCTGTCTTTTTTTTATGTCTGGCTTATTTCACTTAGAACAAAATCCTCCAGGTTCATCTGTACTATTGCAAATGCAGAATAAAACAGAGTTTAAGTCAAAGACTCTAACAAGAGACAAAGATGGTCATTACATAATGATAAAAGGGTCAATTCACTAGGATATAACAATTATAAACATATATGCACCTAATATTAGAGCACCAAAATATATAAAAGAAGTACTGACAAATCTGAAGGGAGTAATAGAGAGCAATAAAATAATAGGAGGAGACTTCATTATCCTACTTTCAATAATAGATAAAGTATCCAGACAGAAAATAAAAAGGAAAACAGCAGACTTGAATGACACTATAGACCAAATGGATCAAACAAATATAAAAAACATTCCAGCTAACAGGAGCAGAATATACATTCTTCTCAAGCAAACATGGAATATTACTCAGGATAAATTAATGTGCAAGGTCATAAGACATGTCTTAAACTCCAACCACAAGGGAATGAAACCCGAAATAATAACAAAAAGAAAATAGGAAATTAAGCAACACACTCTTAACTCCTGGGTCAAAGAAGAAATCAAAAGAAAATTAGAAAATCTTGACACAAACAAAAAATGAAGCAACAAATTAAACTCTGGAGTACAATCAAAGCAGAACTAGGAGAGAAGTTTATAGTGATAAATATCTACATGAAAAGAAGAAGATAGATCTCCCATGCTTTAAGGAACTAGGAAAAGAAGAACAAAGTAAGACCAAAGTTAAGCAAAGAAAAAAAAATCAGGATAGAAAGAAATGAAACAGAAGAAAAGCAATAGAAAAACATTCAATAAAATTAGGAGTCATTTTCTTGAGAAGTTAAACAAAATTGACAAATCTTTAGGTAAACTGACCATGCAAAAATGAAAGAAGACTCAAATAAATAAAATCAGAAATGAAAGAGGAGATTACAACTAATGCCAAGAAAAGAAAAAGATAAGAGGCAGTGATTATCAATTATAAGCCCCAAATTGACAACCTAGAAGAGGTGAATAAATTTCTAAAAGCATACAACTTACCAAGACTGAATAAATAGGAAATAGAAAGCATGAACAGATAAACAGCACATAAAGAATGAATTAGTAATAAAAAATCTTCCAACAAAATAAAGCTCAGGACAAGATTGCTTCACAGGTGAATTTTAACAAATATTTAAAGAAGAATTAATAGCAATCCTCCTTAAACTCTTACAAAAAATAGAGTAAGAGAGAACACTTCCAAATTTACTTTGTGAGCCCAGCATCACTCTGATACCAAAGACACAGGCAACAATAGAAAATGAAAGACAAATTACATTTCATGAAAAATATTTTAAAATGTGCATCAGAAACCAGTATCAGCAAAATAAGAAAACAACCCACAAGGGAGAAACTATTTGTAAAAATAATGCATCTTATGAGGGATTACTATCTAGAATATATAGAGAACTCCTAAAATTCAACAACAAAAAACAAACAACTCAATTCAAAACAGGCAAAGAACTTGAATAGATACTTCTCCAAAGAAAATGTATAAATGGCCAGTAAGCACACAAAAAGGTGCTCGACATCACTAATCATTAGGGAAATGTGAATAAAAACTATAATGATGCATAGTTTTGATTCATACTTCACAACCTTTAGGATGGCCACTGTTCAAAACACAGAAAACAATATGTGTTGACAAGGATGTGGAAAAACTGGGATGCTTGCACACTGTTGGTGGGATTGTAAAATGGTGCATCACTGTAGAAAACAGAATGGTGGCTCATCAAGAAATTAAAAATAGAATTACTGTATATCCAGCAATTTCACTTCTGGGTATATATCCAAAATTACTGAAAGCAGGGTCTCAGTAGATATTTTCATATTCTTAATGACATTCTTTGCAATAGCTAAATGTGAAAGCAACCCAAGCGTCCATAAACAAATGGATAAGCAAAAAGTGTTGTAAACATACAGTGGAATATTATTCAATTTTAAAGAGAAAGAAAATTCTATAATATGCTATCACATGGATAAATGTTGAGGACATTATGTGAATTGAAATCAGTTAGACACATATACAAAAAATACTGTATGATTCCACTGATACCAGGTACTTAGTTATCAAAATAGAGACAAAAAGCAGAATGGTTTTTGTCAAAGGTCGAGGGAAAAGGGAATGGGAAGTTATTGTTAAATGTCCTTTTTTTTTCCTTTTTAGATTTATTTTGTTTTTGACAGAGACAGAGAGAGAGAGAGATAGAGAGATAGAAGCGGGAGGGCCCAGAGCAGTCTCCATAGTTGCACGTTATCTGTTTTCAACATGGTTTCATTCCACACAGGTGGGTGGGGGCTGTGCAGGACAGGAACAGGGCTGGGAGCCTCCCGCATGGGAAGCTCACCCCAGTTCAGCATACAGGTCCACACGGGCAGGGCCCGGGATTCAATCCTCGGTCCCTGGGGCAGCAAAGTGAGCACTTAACCTGCTGAGCCATCCCAGCTTCTCCAGAAGTTACGGTTTAATGGGTATGGAGTTTCAGTTTTATAGGATGGAGAGTTATGGAGATGGATGGTGGTGATGGTGAGACATTGTGAATGCATTTAGTACAACTAAACTGTATACTTTAAAATGGTTAAGATGGGAAATTTTGTTTATTTTTACCACAATAAAAAAATAAAAAACATTGCATGGTAGTGTGAATGATATTAAAATCAAATAATCGGTGGTTTGGGAATAAATGCATAGGGCATTTTAATCAAAATTATATAGGGGGTAATGGGAGGGGTTGATCATGGACATTGGAGAATTCCAGAGACAAGAGATGTTGACAGTCACCACCGTGGCCTAAGTCTGAAAAGGTTTGCATTTGTTGTGTTTCTACAAAATGCTACATGCCATTATTATTCTAGATTTCAGGATTGCATGTTCCCAATCCTTTATGTCTGCAACTTTAGGAAATTTAAGTTGCAATTTCAGTTCTATCATGTGACCAGCTTTATGGACATTGGTACAGGTTTTCCTTTAAGAGGAGAAAGAGCTGGAAAAAACTTTAGCAATCATTCAGTTTAACGCCCACGCTTTACAGAGGATGGAAAGAGCTCAGGGAAATAAAATGATTTAGCTAGGGTCCTATGAGCTATTTGGCTTCTGGACGCACACCACCAATCCCGTAGCCCTAGATCTGCATGGATTGCGTAGACATGACACAGAAAGGAGAGGACAGGCAGCATGGAGTTGCTTTTAGGCACCATATACTATTGCACATTATATATGAGTGTAAATCTTGATGATGCTTGTGACTCTGCCATTGATCTACCTGGGGATTATCGTGAGTGGGTCAAATCTGACAAAAGCAAAGTGTTGTTTGTTGGGGAAGTGTTAAATAAGGGTAGGAGTCAAGTCAGCAAGTTGAAAAATAGGGACTCTGAACAGTGATTCAGGACGTCAGTGGTGCATGCGAAATGTCATAACCAATTTCTTTACTCACTGGGCCATAGGTAGCCTCTGAATTTATCACTGAGTCTCTTCTGCTCTCTACTTCATCTCCTTCTGGTACTGTTACTGACATCAAGTAAGCACCTAGTTTTTCATGAGGGACCTCTACAGCGAGCTTGTACAAGCTGTGGGCCATGGGCCACATGCAATCCAGGATGGCTTTGCATGCAGACCCACACACATTCGTAACCTTTCTTAAAACATTTTGAGATTTTTCTGCAATTTTTTTTCTAGATTATCAGCTATTGTTAGTGTTAGTGTATTTCATGTGGGGACCAACACAACTCTTCCCAGGGAAGCCAAAAGATTGAATACCCCTGCTGTACAAAACTATACAGTCTCATTCACATGTGAGGACATATTCTGTTCTTCTGGAAGACACAAGTCATTTAAAAATCTTAAATAGATTCTGCTACAAAAACCAGAATTGCTACTTCGGGATATATCTGAGTCTATGATGTTATTACTGTGTATGGAGTACATTTTTCAAAAAATGTCATAAAATGGTGTTGGTTTTCATCTATCATTGTATTAACAGAGAACATCTGAGTTATATCTGATATAACACCGTATGTATAACTACTTAAGTGTACGGTACACTATAATATGCTTGACATATTTAACCAAGCATTCTTTAAAAAGTCGATCAAAGCACATGGGAAATAGGGATAAAGTAGGAAAAAGAATAAAGATAAAAAATGTACCAGGAATACACTCAGGATATTTCCAACAGTTATTAAATATAGAAAAATATATTATTTTCCTTTATCTCTACTTCATCTTTTCCTTCCTTCTCCATGTGACTTTTATAGCTTATATATCCTGGTACTGATGTATTAAGGGACAGAGTATACTTGAATAATACCAGCTTGAGGGATAGAGAGGGAGAGAGAGAAAGGAGGGGATGGGAGGGGAGGGGACAAGGAGAGAATATACGACTGGTAATATTTACCTTCTGCCACCCAATCTCCAGTGTAAGTTTTAGAAGTGGGAAGAATCTTAATCACCAAAAACTGACATGTATAGAGAAGGCTGAAAAGTTCTCCTCCAGGGGCCCTGACATTATTTAAAGTTATTTACTCTGGGATCATTTTTAATTTAAATAATAACTGTTTGAATTTACAAGCTGAACAGAGAATCACATTCAAGCGAGGGATATTAATGTATAACAATGACTTCAAAGTCATTTGGTACTCGAAAAAACCATTTATCATTTCTGTAACTTCAGGAGCAAAAGAAATGCTATAAGCCTTTTGAGAAATGCCAAAAAAATACCCTCGACACATATTTGTGTTTCATGTTTATGCACTACCTTCTTCAGATGTAGTAAAATATTTTGTAATACAAAATCTGAACATTTTATTTATTTTTAAAGATTTATTTTATTGCTTGAAAGAAGGTGAGAGAAAGAGAGAGAGAGAAAGAGAAGTGGGGAGGGCCCAGAGCAGTCTCCATAGTTGTCCGTCATTAGTTGTGACGTGGTTTCATTCCACACAGGTGGGTGTGGGGCTGTATAGGGTGGGAACTGAACTGGGGACCTTCCGCATGGGAAGCAAAAACCTTTACCATCATCCCTGTGGTTATCAGTTGTGCTGCAATTCAGTACATGGGTTTGCAAGGGCCAGGGCTGAGAATCAAACCCCAGACCTTGCAATTGTGAGGCAAGCACTCAATCACTGGACTATCCTGACATCCCAAACCTTGACCATCTTAAACGTGTCCCAATCTAAAATTCCTCTTGTTGAAACAGAGATGTTTCCTAGTCATTTTAGCTTCAAGTTCATAATAGTCATTCATTTATTCAACAAATGTGTATTCACCTATCATTTAAATGTCTACTATCTCTATGTATTCTCCTAAGTGCTGGCATAGAGTAGATTTCAATACAGACACTGTCCTTACTCAAGGGGTTTACAGTGTGGGAAGATGTAGATCTCTATATGTATCTACTGTATACAATACATCTTACAAGGCACAGAATTAAAACAGAATCACAAAATTATATAATACAGTCTTTAACAATCATGTCTTTGGAACTCCCCCTGAAAAAAATTGATTTTAGGTTATCCTTCTCAAATGTTTACTATGTGTCTGCTTAAATATGTTAAGAAATAGGTAGTTCACTAATTTGCATCTGACGTATTGTTTCTCATTCAGTTCTTGTTAGAAGTTGGTTGCCCCAATATCCATTCTCCTGCAATTTCACAGGAGAGGAGACTGAACTGGTATGTGGCCAGATAGCTGAGTAGCATATATTTTAGCCTCTTGTTCAGCCAAGGTGCGTCCACATAATGAGGCTCTAGGCCAGGGATTCCCAACCCCGTACCCGTGGGCGCCATGGCACCCATGGCCCGATTTGTGTGCGCCGCCATTATTTGACTGCATCAGAAGTTTTCCATAAACACTAAGTAAAACTATCATTTATTTTTATACATTTGTTAGAATTTTAAAATATTGTTTGAGTATCTACACAGGTTGATTATATTCGTTGGTATGTTTGCAATATCGTATGTATAGGTTTTTCCCTAGCTTTCCCCTTTGTACATGTCACGTCTTGTTTAGCCTCTGCACTCTTTAAACTCTCCTCCACCCAACCGGAAGACGCGAAGTTGCCATTTTGATTGCGGTTGCTGGACTGATCAGGTCGTGACGGTTAGCTAGGATCACAGTGTTTTGATATATTCGATTTTAAATGAACTAAAAGCGAGGTAGGTAATCTATTATTATGGTGGCAATTTGATATGATATTGTAGTTCTATAACTATTTTTATTTTTATTTTTTTAGTCCTAAAATGAGTGGACCAAATAAGA
>PVKE010034689.1:0-17270 GCA_004027555.1 Craseonycteris thonglongyai
TAATCTCATGAGGGCATGCCTACCATGGGAGAGGCCCTCAGCCCTGTCTCCCTCCCCCCACCCACCCACCTGTGTGGAACAAAACCAGGTTTAAAACTGATGATGTACAACTATGGAGACTGCTCTGGGCCCTCCTCCTTCTCCTTCTCTCTCTCTCTCTCCTTCTCTCTCTCTCTCTCTCTCTCTCTCTCTCTCTCTCTGTATGTTTCTCTCCATCTCTGTCAAAAACAATAAAATAAATCTTTTTAAAAAAGGTTTTTCATCATTGTTTCTTTAAATAGCTTTCCCATTCCTTGCTCTCTCTCTTCTCCTTTTGATATGCCTATGACGTGAATATTGGTATACTTGATGTTGTCCCAGATGTCCCTTAAAATATACTCATTTTTTTTTGAATTTTTTCCCTTTTTGCTGTACTGATTGGGTGCTTCCTGCTACTATCTTCCAAATCACTGATTCAGTCCTCTGTTTCATCTAATCTACTGTTGATTTCCTCTAGTGTATTCTTCATTTTAGTTATTGTGTTCTTCGTTTCTGACCAGTGCTTCATATTTTCTATCTTCATTTAATGTTTCATATCTCTTTGTTGAAGTTCTCACTGAGATCACTGAGCATCCTTATAAGCAGTGTTTTGAATTCTGCATCCAGTAGATGCTTGTCTCCATTTTGTTTACTTCTTTTTCTGGAATTTTGTTTTGTTCTTTCATTTGGGACATGTTTCTTTGTCTCTCCATTTTAGTGGCCTCCCTGTTTTTTGTTTTGTTTTTTGTTTATGTAATTCTATTTATTAGGTAAGGCTACTATATCTCCTGGTCTTAGTAGACTAGCCTTATGCAGTAGGTATCCTATGGGGTGCAGTAGCACATTCTCCCTCATCACCTGAGGTGGGTGCTCCAGGTATGTTCCTTATGTGGGCTGTTTTGCCCTCCTGTTGTAGTTGAGACTTGGTTGCTCTTTGTTTGTCAATGGGAGGGACTGACCCTCAGGTTGAATATATATAAGGACCGGCCATGACTATAATGGAGGAGGTATTGTGCAAGGATTCATCTCACAGAGCAAGGTTTACTTTAGCAGGGATCTGCAGCCTTCCCAGTCTGCCTTTTGGGTGTGTTTTTTGTGGAGGTGGTTGGGTGGTGCTCTGGTGTTGCCTGAAGCTGGTCACAGGGTATGGTGGTTCTAAGGACTCTTGGGAGGGGCTCTATTGCAGGCCAAAGTCAGCCACTGCCTGTGCCTTGCCTGAGGCAACTTGGTATGAGCTACAATGTAATCTACAGATGGTTACCACTTGCACTGAACTTAGAGGTGCCTGGGAGAGACCAAGTTGCAAACCAAGGCTGGCTGCTGTTAATGTCAGGTTTGGGGCTGCTTATTAAGAAGTATATGGAGTATGCCAAGGTCAGGTGCTACTTGCTTTGGACTTGTGAAATTTTAAAAAATTTTAGAGAAGTCCATAGAAAGAGCCACTAGAGGCCACTTGTATAAAAAAGCCACTGGAAGTGCCTTGGGTACACCCCCAAGTTGGGTGGGGCAGGGTCTCAGAATAGTCAAGGCAGGGCAAATGGTGTTAGCAGATGGCAGCCACCTGTGCCTGCATCCTGGAAGTGGAGAGGGCTCAAAAAAGGAGAAGGGCACCCTCCAGCACATCTGTCTGGAAGAAAACTGCCCCTCCAGCCTTTGCCCTGAAGCTAGACAATTCAGTTCCTCCCTATATGTCCCTGGTACCTTTTGAGCTACTCTCCTGGTTCTGAGGCTCAGAGAGAGACAGTCCAACAGCAAGTAAATCTTTGCTTAGGCCCTTTAAGAGAATACCTGGGACTCCAACAGCCCTCTGTCTCACTCAGCCACAACCTCCACTGGTTTTCACAGCCAGAAGTTAAAGGGACTTCTCTTCTCAGCACTGGAACCCTGGACTGGAGAACCTGGTGTAGGGCTGGGATCACTCTGTCCTCATGGGGGACCTCTGCAGCTAAGATAGACCTCCTGGTTTTTAACCACCACACATGGGTATGGGACCAAACTGTTCCATATCTCTGTCCCTCCTACCAGTCTCAAGGTAGCTTCTTCTGTATGTTCTTAGTTATAGAACTCCTGTTCAGCTAGACATCAGGAGATTCTTAATGATGATTGTTCTATAGTTTAGTTATAATTCTGATGTTATGCCTTGCTGGTTTTTATACATAAAACAGAGCCTATATTTTTAATTTCTCTCACTTAAATTTTGCAATAAACAATTAATATGAGAGACTTCAGTGTGTCATCCATGTTTAAAGAGTGAAATTGCTAATTATAGAAACAATAAGATAATTTATTATAATAATGATGTTAGATCCAGATTCTACTTCTTCTGGTACCATCACCAAAAAACTAAGGGGTCAAGAATTCACCTAGACATTAATGATTTTGAATTTTGAGTGAATGACCATGGCTCTTTACAACCCACCATGGAAATGTTCTGAATTTGATCTTAAGTTCTTGAAAAATAGAATACTCTTAAAATAGCACAATTCAACAAAGTAAGCCCAGGAGTAACAGAATTGGAACTTATTCAGTAATCCTGTTGGGCTATGAAACAATGGCACCAAGCCACTGGGCCTCACAGCATGTTTACTACTCCAAATGGCAAGCCCTTTTAAAGCTATGCATCCACTTCAATCCATTCATCCACCAGCAATAAAACTGCTTTAATGAAATTGATTTAACATTTTGGAGAGTCCTGAATTTGATGACTGCATGACAGCTGCTTATTTTGGCCTCTTTTGCAAAGCTGTAGCTAGCTCTAGATGGAAATTCTATTTCTTCCCTTTGTTTCATTTATCAGAACATATTCAGGGTAACTGTTACAGAGAGCAGAAAAGAAAAGGCTCCTGGAACTCTTTTAACAGAGCTGGAACAGTGGTGCAAAGGAGCATGCTGGCTGACTTGGGTACTTAAGAGTACAGCCTAATGAAGATGAATAGCATTCCAACATTAGAAACAAAGTCACGATCCACAGACTGGCCCTCCTTGGATCTCTTCAACTCCCCTTCAAGTCATGACAGATCTCCTGCCTTATTTCTTCCAGCTATCATGCCTACCATGTTGGGATGATCCTCCCAGGCTACAGGGAAGTTTTTGAGGTTCCTCAAGACAGCAACTGCCTCTCACCCATCTCTCTTAACAGTTCTTCAACTGTCATTTCCTTGAAATTTACTCCAATCACAAACACCAGAGTATTACTTTTCTTGTGTTACCTTGCAGCAAATCCAGAACTATCTCTGAGCTGCTTTATGTCAGCCCTTAGGGTTTAAAAGTATCCTTTAATGTCCAGAAGCAAACACATGCATTACAGAATATGCTCCACTCGAGAGTGAAGTAGGGATTCACTGCTGACTGCATTGACCATACAGTAAGGTTACACTCCTTAGCTGAGCACGTACAGCACAGTCTGCCCTCGTAGCTTTCATAGCCTAAGAGTAAATACTCGCACTTGGCTAAGAAGAGAATATATATTAATAATGTACTGTAATAGACTGCTATATATACATATTTACACATTTAGATTTAGATTTATTTTTATAGTTTTTTACAGAGAGAGACAGAGAGAAGGGGGAGGGCCTAGAGCAGTCTCCATAGTTGTGCATCATTAGTTTTCTATGTAGTTTCACTCCACAGGTGGGCACGGGGCAGGAACCGGCTGGGGGCTCAGGGTGCACAGGGCAGGAACCAGATAAGGGGCCTCCCACATGGGAAGCACACCCCCACTGGGAGCCTCATACATGGGAAGCACTCCCAGGTCAGGAGCCAAACTGGGGGCCTCCCATATGGGAAGCTTGCCCCAGTGAGAACCGAACTGGGGGCATGCCCCAGTTCAGCATATGGGTCCACACGGGTGAGAGCGGGGATACAATCCTCGGACCCCAGGGCTGCAAGGTGAGTGCTCAATCCACTGAGCCATCCAGCATCCCCATATTTATACATTTATGTTTAGTATACATTTTTATTCAGTTCTACAAATTTTAGGAAAGTATTTCATCAACAAATAGCTTTTACCCTGCCTGAGTTATTCAACTGGAAGCCTCCGGAAGACATTTCTCCACCATAGTTCTGGCTGACACAGGGAAGAAGCGGCATGTGACATCCACGACATAGACTCACTAAGACAAGATAGGACAGGTGCAGGGGTGGGGCTTGATGGGAGAAGCTAGATTCAGTGCCAGAGCAGCTGGGAGGACTAGACCACAGCAGAGAGGACACAGTCATCTCAGTCCTCATTAGGAAGGCAGTGAGGTCAGGATGAGGGTTTCTCAGCAGATCTGGGTTAGGGAGCACCTAGAGAAGCAGAGACCAGTCTAGTATTTAGGGGTCACAGGCTTTAGTTGTGACTGTAAGAGATCTATCTGTACAGCCCCACAGAAGTCAGCACCCAGGGGGAGGGACTAGACCAGCATGAGTCAAGCAGCCTTGGGTTTAGGGAAGAGTAATTAGGAAGCGTGTGATACAAGAACAGAAGCCTCGTGCTTAGACTGAGATGAGCTGAGAGGACAGAACCTTGTGACTAGGAAAGTCACATGGGCATGGATGGCTTGAGTGACTGATCAGACAGGGACCTGGAAGGAAACAGATGCACACATGAAAGAGAAAGGGACTGTTTCATAAAGGGACTGTTTTCTAAAAGGGGACAAGGTTAAAAAAAAAACCAACAAGCTACTAAATGGGCTCTGGAGTGAGAACAGGGAGCAGGAGGAATCCCGACCCCTGAAGGCTCAAGGGGAAGGACCCGATGGGAATTGACTCAGGGGTTTGGACCTAGAGAGTTGTAGCTGGGGAGGGGGCCACCAAACGTAAGTTGTGGCCTTTAAGAAGGCACACTGCCATTGCCAACATATGGCCTGGTGGGGAGGGAGCCCAGGAGTAAAGACTACCGGTACATGTTCTCATGCTCTTCTCCCCACTGGCCAGATGAGGGGGGGAGGGGGGTAGGTAGGGGGTGGGGAGAGCTGCCTGACAGAAAACACACAGTCCCTCAGAGCACTGAGTGAAGTGGACAAGGGTGGCGAGTGAATTTGCTGGAGCAAACTAAGAACACAGAGCCCAGCGAGAACCCTGGGAGAGAAGGGTACCAACACCCAGAAGCAATGCTTTGGACCCCCACATCTGAATCCACAGAGTTGGACATGCTTTTAAGCCCACACAGAGATGGGGAAGTGGGAGGGAGGCTCTTAATTTAGTTCAGATCCCCACCCCCAGATATGGGGCTGGTAGGAGCCATCTCTGCACGTAGCTAGTGGAGCAGGGGAGGCAGAGGCAGGGAAAATAAGATGGGTCCCCCTCAAATGTCAAAAGCACGTCCTTTAAAGGCATGGTTCTCAGGGCACCTAGTAGCAGGTTGGGTCAGCATGTTCGTGTGCTAAGCACGTAACATGTAATAAGGTTTCATATTCAGAAACCTACGAGAATTTAGACAACCCAATGAGCTGTCTCACTTACAAGCATATTGGCCACATGAGTCACAAAAATAGTTTGACCAGAAGAAAATCCACTACCATTAGAAGAAACATCTGTTCTAAGTTTCAAGGCGCCCGGGAAGGCTCCTTCAGCACCACAGAGACCAGAGCTCTGTCAGCCTGGGCTGGAGCTGCTGTCCCAGGGTCAGGTCCCTGCCTGATGTTATCAGCCTGGGCAGTGCTTTGTCCTGGCCACCCAGCCACCGTCCCTGCTAATCCTGGAGAACCCACAAACAGCCCCTGCTGGTTCCCCTTGCCTACCCCTTCCCCAGCCTGAAAGTTTCTTTTAAAGCTCTCACCCCCATGGGTTCCTATACAGGCCCCCCACGTTGCGATGTTTGCTTGCTCAGTTAAGCTTATTTAGCTTCTAGGCTGTGGCAGAAATTCAAATCCAGTAAGGCACTCAAGCCAAAAGCTCCCCCAGCATAATCTGCAGGATCCCAGCATCCAGGTCAAGCACCCCAACTCTCTCTTGTCTTCCTTCTGCACCAGGCACCCTCAGAGAGGCGAGACAGAGCCTTTCTCTTCTTTTTGGTTTGATACGTCAGACATGGTCCTAACTGTTCATTTCAGCCCTTCCTTTCACCATTCTTACCCACGGGGATTCTTCAGTAAACACAAGCTTTAAGGATGCTTTGCAAAGCTACTGAGAGAATTTAATGCTGATGGTAATCACGTCTCTGTGTATGTTACCCATAGTCTCCTCTCATCCAGGTCCTACATGGCGTCATAGGCTCACAACCAGTGTGACCCGGACAATCTGAGCCCTTCCAAACGGAATTTGGGGAAGAGAAGCACAAATCATCAACTGCTAATAAAATCCACCATTTACTGAGGTTAACCAGGTCCCATACATTAAACTGTATGGCTTATATACTTGTCCTTGAATCCCCATATACATGTATTTATCGTTTAATACAACAGCCCAATTATTGTCATGTGCACTTTAGAAATTAACTTAGAGAATTTGGGGAAATACTTTCACACTTCCTCCAGTCATTAAGATCAAAACCCTAGCCCACTTTCCACCCCCACAACTCCTGTACCATCCCAGCATTTACACAGACAACTTGGGAGACAGATAAAAATCTGATGGAGTGTTGAGTTGGTGATTCCTGAATCGGAAGACTCCAGGCAAGTCCTTTCTCATTGTAGATTTTCACTTTCCTGGTCCAACAGAGATACAACCCAGAGGGCAAACTCCCATGTTGGGTATAATTCTTTGGGTGAAATGTTTAGAAGAGTCCTGCCATCACAGAGCAGCAATTTCCATGCAAATGCATGCCTGTGGGGAAAAATGCAATTGGCCCAACAACCGTACTGATGGGGCACCCCATTCCCACTCCAGCGGGGTGTGGAAGCACAACTCGAGGAACAAATCTATCTGTCTGCTCAGTTTTTCTCCCTCTGAGCGTGCCAAACATAAATGACTCCAGTGTTTTGAAAGAGGTGTTCGCTCCACTCTGCTGCTCAATGGCAAGGACTGCCTGCAAATGAGAAATTCACTTCCTCTCCTTCTCAGCAGGACTGTGAGAACAAAGGCAGTGTTTCTTAGAGAGAAAGTAAAAATAAGACAAACAAACAAAGCCAGACACTCATTTTGTGCAACAAAAGGGGCTGGCCGACCATGAAGAGTTTATGAATAATTATAATAATAACAGTAATCCACGAAACCTGGTTAACTTCAGGTGCTGACTGCTTCAACCCACCCACCTGACTCCAGCGGTGTGTGTCCCCACCCAGGCAGTGGTGGAAATTACAGTGGAAAGAGGGCAGCACTAGGAGATCGTTCGGCTCACCTCCACTCTCACAGTGAACTGGAGCAAACTGCAATAAATAGGATGGGGAGTAGCTCAGGGCTCTTTACACTGGGGTCCATTTGCCCTGCTGGCACAAAGACTTTCCAAGGGGTTCATGGGCAGGGATGGCTGTGGGCAGTCAACTGCCAAATCTTCAATGTCTGTATGTCTTCTTTCCTGAATTTAATCTGCCTAAGATCATGCTACGAGAATTTATTTCTCAATAGTCCTTTTCCTACTTTGCAAAAGAAAAGCATACCTTCTCCCACCATAGTCCTACTCAAATGCATTGTCCTGGGGTTTGAAACCTCCCTGGCTTCTTCCTATGATAGTCCTTTAAGAGAAAAGAGAGCTTAGCTTCCAAAATAAATATTGAAGGAAGGTGAAAAACTCAAGGCAAGTCCCTTTTCTTCCCTCACTCCTTTCTTTTGTTCCTTCATTTCCTTTTTTTTTTTTTAAGATTTATTTTATTGTTTTTGACAGAGACAGAGACAGAGAGATACAGAGAGAAGGGAGAGGGCCCAGAGCAGTCTCCACAGTTATATGTCATCAGTTTTCAACATGGTTTCACTCCACATGGATGGGCGGGGTGGGGGGGGAGGGACTGGGCTGGGGGCCTCCCGCATGGGAAGCACACCCCAGTTCAGCCTATGGGTCTGCACAGGTCGTGATTCGATCCTCAGACCCCCGGGGCTACAAAGCAAGTGCTTAATCCACAGCCATCCCAGCTTCCCTGTTCCTTCATCTTCAAAGTCAGAATTTAGAAGCAATAAGGTTCCAACGGGTTGCCTACTGGCACATTCACTTGAATTAAAAAATGAAATAATTCGTGTTAGGGTTAGGAAAAAAAAAATGAATTAAGATTGTTTTTTTTCCTGACAGAAAGTTAAGTCCAATTTGGCAGAATGGTTTGACAATAAGGACTAGCTTTGCCAATTTATATGATGGACATTCTCCATAAATATAATGACCTAAATTTGCACCTCCAAAATTTTCATATTCTAATCATGGACATAATATTCAGCACATCACCTAATACATACTTTGATACTACTTAAATTTATGGTAAAATGTTTTACATGTCAACTCAAAAAGAATCTTTCAAAATTTTCTTCTGGAGTACCTGAGCAAAAATGACTGAAGCTGCTAGTCTAGCTAATTCTTTTTGGGCTCAAACTACATGTGAAATTTCTTAGTCTCTTTTATTTTTCCCTCTTCTCTGTACCTATCCCTAACTCTCCTAACCTTCACCTACTGATTTCTCAATCATTATACTTGAGAGGAGCCTTTATTCCTAGTGTTCAGGATCCCTTTCAGCTCCCCCCAAATAAAACACACCAGAAAGAGCAGAAAAGTAAAGGGAAAAGGTATGGGGGCTGGGTATAAAGACCCTAAAGAAATCCCCAAATATCTTAAACGTCTTACAGATGAGAAAACTGTAATGAATGAACTGAATATCTCAATTGTTTCAAAAAAATAAATAAATAAACTAGCTCTGTTCCAGTTCCCCCACTGGACCAATTTAATATTTCCCTCCCACTCATAAGAAATAGATATGATGTTCAAGGTCAAACAAAGTAACAATCCTTTATTTTAACTTTCTTTTTGTAATGCATTACATTGACACAATTACCTTTTTGTCCAAAATGATGACCACTCATGGATGTGAAAATGAGGAAGGAAAAAAATACCAGAGGTGTATACCCATTTTTTGTTGTTGTTGTTAAATTTATTGGGGTGACATTAATTGATATCAATTACATTGTTTCCAGGTGTACAATTCTACATTACATTGTCTATACACATTTTAAGAGATGTTATCTATGTATTACTTTTTGAAGCTGAATTGAATTGCAGTAGCAACGTGTGGTATGACGTTCACTCGAAAAATGGCATTAATCAAATGAATGCTAGCATTACCATGCGACAGCCAGCAAAGAAAATGGCAAAAGCATGGTTGTTGGAGGAGCACAAGACCATTTTGAAGAGGTATTTGAAATTTGAGAACATTGTGGATGTACAAGGAGGCATGAGTATGCAACAGAACATCCAACACACCTAGCAATTGCATGCATTTGTGATAAGTTTGAGACACATGGTACACTGAAATGGCATGTGCAACAATACAAGTGGACACTGTGGTCAGTGTTGCTCAAGCAATAGTTGGCCATAATCAGAAGTGTCTGGATGCTGATGGTATCCACTTTGAGCACCTCTTGTAATTGTAGAAGTCAAATGTGACTTGTATTCATCTTCTGTTATCGGTATATATTGACAATTACAATTTTAACTGTTTTTTTCCTTCCTTAAAATGTGTATACATTTTTGGAATTCTCTGAAAATAGATGATTATAGTTGCAGGTATATAGATATAGGTACCGGTACATAAATAGCTCCCATTCCCTTTGCTTGATTTCTAGAAGGCCACACTGGTAAATCTTTAGCATTACCAACAATCCTCAGAAAAGGAGATAAACTCCTCAATGACTCTGATTAGCATCCAGCTGGCTCTTGCTCTCAGCAAAATCTTTTAAATTTTTTTGTGCCACAGTCCCCTTTGGCCTTTGATGAAGGCTAGGAACCCTTTCTTTTTTCCATAGTGGCTGTACCACTATTTTTTTAATTGGGGTAAGAACACTTAACATGAGATCTGCCCTCCTAAGAAATGTTTAAATATACAATGCAGTATTGTTGGCTTATAGACACTATATTGTAGAACAGATTTCTAGAACTTATTCATCTTACATAACTGAAACTTTATGCCCATTGAACAACTTAGAGCTGTAAACACCATTTCCTCTTTTCTATCATGCAGTGTTTTTCCTGTGACTGGCTTATTTAGCTTAGAATATTGTCCTCCAGGCTCATCCATGTTGTTGCATACAGCAAGATTTCCTACTGGTTTTTCTTTTTTAATCTCTTTATGCAGTAATGATTGACATACAAAAGACTGTGCATATTTAATGCATACAATTTGATGAGTTTGAAGATAAGTATACACCCATGAAACCATCACCATAGTGAATGTCGTGAACATATCCTTCGCCAATAAAAGTTTCCTCCCACCCTCTTCTTTTATGTGTGTGATAAGAACATTTAACATGAGATCTACTCTTTTAACTTTTTTTAAGATTTATTTTATTGGTTGATAAAGTGAGACAGAGAGAAGGGAGAGTGCCCAGAGCAGTCTCCATAGTTGTACATCATTAGTTTTGACATAATTTTATCTCACACAGGTGGATGTGGGACCCCATGGGATGGGAACTGAATTGGGGGCCTCCCGTATGGGAAGCACACCCCAGTTCAGCATATGGGTTTGCATGGGCCAAGGCCAGGACTTGATCCCTGGAACTCACAGATGCAAGGCAAGTGCTCAAGCTATTGAGCTATCCTGGCACCCCTTAAATTTCTAAGTATACTATACAAACTGGTTAACTATAGGCATTAAGCTGATCTCAAGGACAGATCTCAAGGACTTTTTCATCTTGCATAAATGAAACTTTGTACCCTTTGAACATCACCTCCCCAAGTTCCCTACTACCCAGCCCCTGGAAACCACCATTGTACCATCTGCTTCTATGAGTAACTACTTTAGATTCCTCATATAAGTTAAGGTCATATAGTATTTGGCCTTCTGTGTATGGCTTATTTCACTTAGCATGATGTCCTCTAAATCCCCCCATGTTGTCACAAATGGCAGAATTCCCTTCTTTTTTAAAGATAAATAATATTCCATTATGTGTGTATATATATAAGAGCTGTCTGGGGGAAAAATCCAGCAATAAATGCCTCTATTTTTCATATTCCATGGCTGAATACTTTCCAGATGGTCCTTATATATACATAATATACGAATATATATTTTCTTTATCCATTCATCCATCGATGAACATTTAGGTTGCTTACATATCTTGGCTATTGTATATAGTGTTACAATGAATATGAGGGTCAAATATTGCTCCAAGATCCTGATTTTTACTTCTCTTGTAAGTGGGATTTATATGAACCCCTTCTCAGAAAACATAAGACAAATGAGTAAGATGGGAAAAGGAGATAATCTTAAAATACTGTTATAAAGCTGATTTTAAAAGCAATTTTGTGGCATAGCATTATATGTGCTTTTTTATTAGCATATTAGAGGAAGAATCAGCAGCAGAAGTAAGAACTATCATAATTTTAAAGTAGTAATTAGTATAAATATTTTCAAATATCTACAACCACTGTAATGTTATAAAAATATCTATGATTTGATGACAAATTCACAAATACCACTAATATTACTGGGGTTAGTTGCTTATATATGTAGTAAAAGGAAATGTTATATTTCAGCTAGAGTTTAGTGAAAATAAATGCTTGAATTTTTTCCTATCCCAGTTCACGGAGCCCCTGCTCTAGACAAACTGTGGCTCAGGCACTATTTTGAAGGCTTTTCCGTCTCCCCTGTTTGCCCCATCTTGACACTTCTGGTTGACTTTTCCTTCTCAAAGCACCTACAGTATGGTAGCTTCAGTTAGCTGATGTGATGGCTCATGAGCAAGAATCACCTTTCATTGCCTACCATTTTGCATACACGGTTTGTATGCCTTATGACAACCACCAATACATTTTATGACTGGAACAAATGAAGCTCAGAGAGGTTAAATAACTCGCCCAAGGTAGCAAAGAGGAAGATTTGGTATTTAAATTCAGGTTTGTACAGCTTAAAGCTTATGCCCATTTCCACTACACTGCACTGCCTCCTTCTGGCATAGAGAAATTTTGCATTTTATTAGCGAATCTAAAAAACAAAAACCTCTAAGAAATAGAATTCTAATGGAATTTCAGGAGTCAATAGAGGTAGAGCTATTTGGAGATAAGGAGTCTTTAGACATCCCTTACATCTTGCTATACAAGTGACTGTTCTCACCTACCACCCCTCCAATTCTGCAGAGAGGTAAAGGACTAGGCCTAACTATAGAAATATGTCCATAATCCTTGTAAAGACTATACAAGTCACAATCGTGTACACAAACAGAACCCTTCTATACTTTTGAAGGCAGAAAAGGAGACTGTGGGAAGAATATATTTTGCCTGACTGCCACTGCAGGCAGTGTTCTAGTTGCGGTCTGGATTTTTTTTTTTTTAATTACTCCCAACACAGTAAAGAAACTATTATCCCTACATCATAAAAGAGGAATTGAATGCCAAAAAAAAATGAAAGGAAATGGCATGTGATGGGATCTCCCCATCTGTACTGCTTTACAATCGCGTTCTAACGTTGTAAGTAGATTTCCCAAGTCCTGGGAGGAAGAAAGTATTGGTCAGAGGAACGAGAGCATCAGAAGCACTGCTTCACAGCCTAAGTTTGCAAACTCGAAGGGAAGGTTGCAAACTCCCATAGGGAAGGGACCATGTCTTTAGCATGTCTACACTACTGAGCTGGAGTAGGATCTGGCGCAGAAGAGGCTCATGGTGACGTTTTTTTAGCTGAACTAAAGGCAGCACCGGCCTATGAACTCCCTCTGTAACTGTTCAGAGCATCCAAAACATTTCTCTGTCAATAGAGGACACATAAGTGTTTCTAGCAGGTTGATTTTCCAGGCCATAAACTTTCTGGACAATGCTATACTCATTAACCATAAAATGATGCACGTTTTATCCCTTCCCTTTATCCTTCTCTCCTACCATGCTTCTTATTATAAGGCATAACTGGCAAATATTATACCCACTGCAACCACAGGATGAGAGACCTCATCACATATTTGTCAAGTTCAAATATGTGATATTCTATTTAGTGCATTAGAAAATTAAGATGAATGGCAATGCATTATTTCTAACACTTTCTATATACAGATATCAATTTAAAACCTGCACTAGGGAAGCCTGGATGGCTCAGTGGGTTAAGCGCTCACTTTGCAGTGCCGGGGACTGAGGATCGAATCCCAGCCCCAGCCCGTGCAGACCCATGTGCTGAACTGGGGAGTTCCCCCAGTTCAGTTCTCTCTCTGTCTCTGTATCTCTATCTCTATCTCTCTCTGTGTCAAAAATGATTTTAAAAAAAACCTGCACTAGAGTCTAAATTTTCTCCAGTCTTCCTTATTCTAGGAGTAATTCTACAAGCTATTTTAACAAATATCTATTAAGCACCTACTATGAGCTTGTACTATTCTAGGTGCAAGGAGTAGGGAATACAATGATAAGTGATAAGCAGAAGAATAAATGTAGCTCTATGAATGAACCAAAAATACATTTTTGCAGTGCTTCCTACATTTTAAACTATTTTTGTTATAACCCAGGTGAGACAAATTCATAGGAGAGCCAAATTCATAAGCAAGGTGAGTTTATTATAAGCCTGCAACCACAGAGGACTAATGTCTTTCAAAAACCCGTGGCCCCGAATGCAGAAAGTGAGTGTTTATAATAGCCAGGGGCACCTGCAGCAATGGAAAATTACAGTCACAGAGCGAGGCTAGTGGCGCACTAATGGGAAGGACAACACTACATGCAGAATGCCAGGGAGAAGGGCTATATGCAGCATGTCAGGTACTCACTGTAACACTTCCACACATACGAGCTCATGTTGCTCTCAAGGCCATGTTTCCTTTCCTTGGTGGTAGATACAGCAGCTATTACTACCAAGTATTAACAAGGTTGCCCACCTTCTGACAGCAAATCAGCAGAAGAACTAAAGCTAGAGTCCAAACCACAAAGACCTAGCCCCATATTTGAGTCTCCACTCATGACCCATCCCTTTTTCCAGGCAGACTGCTTTCTCAAATAACCAGTGTAATTCAACAAAACTGCACATCAATATAGTCTGAGCTCTCAAGATCCCACTCATGATGGAGATGCCTGTTGTTTTATACTGCATCTCAAAGTTCTACATGCAATTATTCCACCAAGTCAGTGAGCAGAAATGGTTAAACTATAAATTTCATACCTAGAGGTTCCACTATCTACTGCTACATAGCATTCTGAAACCCAGTGGTTTAAAACAACAGACATTTTACTATGTTTCATGATTTTGTCCATCAGGCATTTGGGCTGGGCTCAAATGGGTGATTCGTTTACTCCCTATGATGCTGATGGCAGTCACTGCTGCATTCAGCAGGCAGATGACCTCAACAACATGTCCAATTGCTTGCAGAAGGTGAATGGCTGTAACACTGGAGTTTGCTGGGACTATGAGCCAGAGTACTTGTGTGTAACCCTTGCAGTATGGCAGCTTCAAGGTAATCAGACTTTTTACCTGGAGTCTCAGGACTCATGAGTGATAAGGTAGAAGCTTCATGGTCTTTTGTGACCTAGCCTCAGTAGTGACATAGCATCTGCTGTATACACTTGAAACTAAAATAATATTGGATATCAATTGTAATTGAAAAAAAAAATTTTTTTAAGAAGTAACATAGCATCATTTCCATTGTATTCTTTTGGCTGAAGTAGTCACCAGCCTGCCCAGATTCAAGAAGAGAAGACGTAGGCCCCTAGCTCTCCATGAGAAGAATGTCAAAGGATTCATAGTCATGTTGGAAAATAGTTACATATGGGTTTCTTATATTAACTTATAATTTCTCTTCCTGACCAAAGGTGGCCAAGAGCATTGTGCCTGTCCCCATCCCACCCATTTCCTTCTCTTCTCTAGTCACCCAAATTTGCTAGCCTTCTTCTGCCTGTTGTGCTCACTCTGCATGGTCCCGTCCCCTGCAGTACTATGTTAGATGGTCACTTCCTGAATCAGAACCCTCCTTATATAAGGTTCTCAATCTTCATCTATGGATGCACAAGGTATACACTGAGAGTCTTCACTACTTTTATTTAAAGGTGCTGCTGCTGGTTATTTAGTGCCAGGATGGGCTGCTCAGTCCCCAAGGCTCTCCTGCTGCTTCTTTGTACGTGTGTCAGCTCTGCACTGATCTCTGCCCAAAACTGAGCTGTCAGGGCAGGGTTGTTACCTGTCCAAACAGAATGCTTTTTTCTCCCAACAGTACACTTGAGACTGAGCTGCAAAGTGGATAAGAATACAAGCTTTGGGATCAGAAAGATCTACATCTCTAATCCTGGCTCCACCACTTACTGTGTGATCTGACCCAAGCTATTTAAGACTACTAAGCCTTAGTTTTCTAGTCTGGACAATGGAGACAAAGATAAATACTTCATAGGGTGGTTGAAGGTAAAAAATGGGACTATATACACCATCAGTGTCCGACCTTTGGGTTTCCCTGGGCCACATTGGAAGAAAAATTGTCTTGGGCCACACATTAAATACACTAACACTAATGATAGCTGATGAGCTAAAAAAAGTCACAAAAAAATCTCAATGTTTTAAAAATTTGTATTGGGCTTCACTCAAAGCTATCCTAGGCCACAGGCTGGATATACCTTATGTAGACAAAGCAATTACCACAATGCCTGACACATAGTGAATACTCACTAAAAGGAAACTACTGTAGTAGTAGTAGTAGTAGTAGTAGTAGTAGTAGTAGTAGTAGCGGCAGCAGCACTACTGGTAGTAGCAATGGTAGTTAACAATATCTAACAGATTAAGGACTAAGATGACATAAAGTACTTATGAACATGCAAATGAATTTTTAAAGCTCCAATACTTTTCCACAGAATATAAACTGAAAAATAAAAATGGGGGTATGAATATGGGCATAGATATACATACACATATGTCAAAATATTTATATTTTCATTTTTTACCAGGTATAGCTTATTTATATTTATTAAATGTTCACATGAATGTTTTCTGTCATTCATTTATACCACTTTTTAAAATAATTTTTAATAAGAGAATCTACTTGTCTTAGAGAAGCATTGAAATGTAATAGTGGGGTTCAGCAGATCACAAAAATATAGCATGATGAAAATGTCTCTAGAGCATCATAAAGAAACACTTCAATATTTAAGATGGTTGGATTCACTCCAAGGACTGAGTTACAGTCTGCCTATCACCAGCTCAGCTTCAAAATACAGTTCTTGGCTCCAATCCATAGTTCAATAAATGTGATCAGTGCAAATACAAGGTGAATAAATCTTACAGATACTGAACTAAGTTATTTCCCTACACAAAAACACAAGGGACAAGACAATCTTGTTTAGTCAATGCCCGAGCTAGTATTTCATCTTGGACTAGCTGATGTGAAGTTTTGTGTTATTGACTCCCTGTTTGAATCTTCTTTGGAGAAAAGCAGTATTCCACTTTGAATTGGTTATTATCATAACACCCTCCCCGTAGTTAAGATCTGTCGATATTCCTTCACTGGGGAGATGCTTAAGGTCAAAAGTTTTACCGGTCCTGACATGAAGTAATCTGCATCACAATTCACCTGCAATTCACATCACTTATATAGACCTTTCTGAACAAGTAACAATCCTCCCAATGGGGACTATATTTACCTGTCATTCATCTAGAGCTGTACAGAGGAAACTGGGTAGAGGATGGCATTCAGGGCATTTTAGAGGATCTGAAATTTTACTTCTCAGTAGTCAGCAAAGCATTGACAAAAATACCGAAAGTTCCCAGGCCTGGTATAAGTATGAATTTCCTAGGGCAGCCATAACAAAGCACCATAAACTGGGAAGCTTTAACACTACTTACTGTCTCAGTTCTGGAGGCTAGAAACCCAAAATTAAAGTGTTATCAGAACTGAGGGAGAATGTGTTCCATGGCTTTCTCCTCACTTCTGTTGGCCTCAGGTGTTCCTTAGTAGATGGCAGCATAACTCCAATCTCTGTCGTCATCTTCACATGGCCATCTTCTCCCTGTGTGTGTTTGTATCATCTTCTCTTCATGTATGTCTATAATTATGTGTCCGAATTTTTTTTATATAAGAACTTTTGTCAGACTGGATTAGAGCCCACCCAAATGACTTCATTTTAACTCAATTACTTCTGCCTCTGTAAATACACTATTTCCAAATAAGGTCATGTTCTGAGGGGTCAGGACTTCAATAGATCATTTCTGGGAGACACAATACAACCCATAATGTATAGTATGCAAAACTCTGAG
>PVKE010034690.1:0-17281 GCA_004027555.1 Craseonycteris thonglongyai
CTGCATATTACGATCGGGGACAACAATACAAGTATATTAAAATCTAATATAGATATATTCAAATTTACAAGAAGTATGTTAAAGTTACAATATATTTATTACGGTTTACAATACTGACTTCTTAATTTAAATAGAATTATTGTTATTCCTAATATATTTGTAATACTGTCCTTTATTTTTCTCTCAGTGTAATGACCGCCGTTTAGAGATCTGTTGCCGAGAATGCTCACTTATCAAGTAAGTAGATAGGTAAGAAAAGCAATTTAATTTAAAACAAAGAAAAGGTACTTACATTTTAAACAGAAGAAAAATTGAAACTCCACATGGTCACCAAGGATAAATAATATTGATTGATAATAATCCTGTTAATACAAAAGAAAAGAAGCTACCATATGACACTACCAAATATTCAAGCTAACGGACTGTGTTCTTCGATGAGTCGAGTCGGAACTGTTGCGTTCACGTGTTGCGTCCGGTGACGAGTGTAACACATAAGTCAAAATGTATTGTCTGGGTGGGCGGAGATCACAGTGTCAGGCTGTCAGAATTCTAGGAATTTATGATCTTGGCAAATTCCCAGAATGCATTAAACTATTGCTTGAAAGTTTTGTCTTCTACAATCGCTTCGAAGTCCATGGTACATGGAATTCCACCCCAGACATTGCGAGCGATCGACGATCGACCAAAATTGGCCTCGCGATTGACCGGTCTACCGCGATCGACTTGTTGGCCACCCTTGCTCTATAGTATCTAATTTGGGCTTTCACTCTCTAAGCATATAACTGTGTTCTAGAACTTCCCTACATGCTCTCTCCTCCCTCCTATCAAGTTTTACACATCTTCTGCACTTGGGGTGACAACTACCACTCCAGTGAGCAAAGGCAGTAAGACCAGAAGCAGGGTTGCTTCTTAGAAAGGGGGCTGCCCATACCAGAGAGTAATCTATATTGATAATAAATTTAATGTTAATTGGTAACACTTTTCAGATAATATATTCACATTTTAAAAGAAAAATTTTGTTTGCCCTAAAGAAATGAGTTTATGATAGAAATTTCAGGTACTGGGGCAGCCAGGGAGAGAGACATTTTTGAGCCTTGGAAGTCTCCTAGGAAGTTGAACTGGGACAGGTCTGGAAATACTTGAATCTTGGTGTGGCAGAATTACTTGCAACTGAGATGCATACAAGATAAAAGCACTGCATTGGCTTCAATGTAACTAAAATATGAGTCAAACGATATCTCATAGTATAAGCCACAAAGTGTCTAATACGTGAGGTACCTGTTCTTTGGCTGGTGAACACAGCATAGAATTTATCAGGATTCCTGTATATTGTTGATTGTATTCAGATTCAGAATAATTTGATAAAATTATTTTCATATTTTAAAAGTGTTTTATTAAAATACACAATGGGGAATTCCAGGATAGTGCAACAGGTTGAGTGCTTGCCTTACAACTAAGGGGTCCATGTGGGAGGCCCCTGGTTTGGTTCCCGCCCTGAGCAACCCCACATCCACCTGTGTGGAATGAAACTGTGTTGCAGCTGATATACAACCGTGGAGACTGCTCTGGTTGGTGTATAACTGTGGAGACTGGTCTGAGCCCTCCCCTCTTCTTTCTCTCTCTCTCTCTCTCTCTCTCTCTCTCTCTCTCTCTCTCTCTCTCTCTCTCTCTCACCTCTCTCAAACAATGAAATAATCTTTAAAAAGTAACAAACTTTATATCTTTTAAAAAAGTACACAATGACCCATCTGATTTATATTTGTTTTATTTTTTTCCCCAATTAAACTAAGAAACAGTATAATTGAAACAATTCTTCGCTACCTCCAGCAGCACACATTAGGTTTGTGATGGTCCTGTAGTGCTGGAATGGGTTTTAGAACCCTTGAGAATATATTTGGTTTAGTAGCATGGCTTGTACAGAAAGAGATTTTGAAAACAAAGTTATTAATATGTAGAGTTAGAGTACTTGTATAATTCTATACATTCATGTGAATACACACATGTAAAAATAGATCTGCATGACATAAAAATACAATCACATTTTATTTTAAAGTAATTGATCGTTAATCGGTCATATAATAATCAAGATCATGGTATACAGAGTATGCAGTGGCTATAAAGGAGAGTTATAATAAATAATTTTTTCTACTGTAATATTTATTCTTAACATTAATTACTCTAATTATGACCTTTAATATGATTTTGGAAGATAGAAGGGTCAAAGAGGCAACCAGTAGTGGGGAATGCAATAGTAAGGAAGCATACTTGTAATTTTACAAGTGAAAATAGTTTGTTCTTGACTTTCACTTATGGAAAAAAAAACAAAAACAAACTCATAGACCATTCATCTCAAGGGGCCTGACACAGGAGGGTATAGATAGCTTGCAAACTCAAAAGCAGCTGTTGGAAAGGTTAGCAAGAGGTAAGACTGGCTGAGAATAGTAGGGCTGACATAGTCTGCCCAGAAAATTAAACCACCTTCCCACTCCCAGAGTCCGTCTTCAGTCAATCTCCCCATATGGTAGGGAAGGTAGTCAATGGTTAGGGTGGTTTGTGTTTGTTTGTTTGTTTCCTTTTTAATGATTATTAGGTTAAATTAAATTTATGCTGATAAATGAGAATAAACATCATTTCCAACACCATTTTCAACATCAATACACCATACACATCAGCAACACTAGAGGTATAATAGGCTTCCCAGTACTTCATGGCTGTTCAAATTCTGAGAAGCTGAGATCCTGTGTTTGTTCCAACAACTAAATCATTAGGACTACAGTCTTTTAAGACCTCTCCCTTTGCATCAAAGTGGAAGCAGGTGGGGTGATTTATATTGCATTCCACAAACTTCCATCCCCTGATCTCGCTTTCTCACTTCCCAGTTGCTTTGTATTCTATCTGATGCCTTCCAAGCCAAGCTTACAGGTAGTTATCCAGCGCTGTGTGGAATGTAAACTTCCAACACCTGAGTAATACTCACACCTCAGCAAAATGCTTTTCTCTTTTCCAATCTGGCCAATCAATTTTCCTTTCCAATACTCTGCATCTCAAAAGCAGGAAGAAGCACACTTCACACATCAGATTTAGCTTCTATGAAACTGTCCTCTTGTCTTCACAGAGAAATTAAGACCTAGCTATTATTGTTGCTGCTGTGGTTGGTTTCTCTTGGAACCTTTCCCTTTAAATCTCAAACACAAATTCAAAGAGAACCGGGACAGAAACTTTAAGTGCCACCTCAAGGCATCCAATTGTCCTTCACCCACATGCCACTTACTTTTCAAATCAAGCTTCTATCTATCTATCTTTTTTTCTAACAAAAAGTCATTTCCCAGCAGCATAGGGATCTTTCTCTCCTAGTGCTGAGCCAGACAAAGCCAGCCATTTGTTTTTCCTGTCAAACTCTACTAGCCTTGAGATATGTCATATAAACATAAACTGCATTTTAGTCCTGAGTTGGGAGTCTAATATGACAGAAGGATTCATTGTAGCTAGGTGGAGTGAGTGAGAACTGAGAATTAAGAGTGAGGAAATATGGACTTCTCCTGCCAATTCTGTCCATAACCCTATATTCAAGCCAATTCACCTATCCTTGTTTCTTAATCCAAAATTGATATGTTTATCTAAAACCTAGAAATTATTTTGAATCAGATTTTAAAAAATGTTTAGAAAATGAAGATAAATAAAATCCTCAGAGGACTTATGGGAGTATCAGATGTATTAGCCATGTGATAACTAGTAAAGTTATTGAGCCTCCCATGATCTCATCATAAATGGGGTGAGGGGGAAGAGAAGAGAACTACACTAAATATTGACTAAGATTTCTTCCTAATCTATAATTCTGTGATTCAATTAAGCTAATAAATATGCAAGCATGTCAAAATGTATACTAGTGTTATTACAAATATGCATAGCCTGATTTTATTTTGAATTGACTAAATGTCTCAGAAAACATCTAGGTGAGTGTAAGACAAAATTTTAATCTTTTAAGTTATATTTATAAAAATATTCTGGGATTTCCTATTTGAAATATGGTCATTCCCATTTTAGAGGAATCAGGTATTAGATCTTAATTTTTCAAATTTTGACAATCCTATAATTATCAGAGAATATATGCACCTAGTACCATTTAACTTTATATTTTCAAGACTCTTATAGTATTAGTTAAAATATTCCTCATATAAACCTGAGGAGCTAGCTACCATCCTCATTATATAGATGAGAAACTAGAATATAAACCGTTAAGTGAATTGCCCAAGATTACAAGGTGTATCAGTAGAGATAAGATTGTAAAAGGCTGTTAGATGCTCAGTACTATGCTTAAAACTGGGTCAGTTCTTTCCACCACAGATGTCTATATTTCATCTTTCTACATGATACACAGTACAAAAACAAACCACTGCATTAATGTTTAAATTTTCATGTCTAGGTTTGTTCTTAATATATATAAATGCAAGATATAAATTCCTTCAATTCATTTACATTTAAAAATGCACTTTAGTTCTAAAGTCAATGTAAAACTTTACTTTAAAATCAACGCTCTTAATTTATTTATGTACCTGGTATGTTAAACAAGCACAGTGCATAAGATGTGTTTAAGATTCTCATTTCCAGGGAAGCCACGATGGCTGAGAGGGTTGAGTGCTCGCTTTGCAGTCCTGGGGTCTGAGGATTGAATCCCGGCCCTTGCGGACCCATATGCTGAACTGGGTTGCGCTTTCCACATGGGAGGCCCCCCAGTTCAGACCCTGAACTGAACCTGGCTTGAGGGGGCTCGAGGGGGTGTGCCTCCCATGTGGGGAAACCCCAGCACAGTTCCTGAAAACTGATGGTGTACAACTATGGAGACTGCTCTGGGCCCTCCTCCTTCTCTTTGTCTCTCTCTGTCTCGGTCAAAAACAATATAATAAATCTTTTTCTAAAAATTCTCATTTTCTTTAATTGATTTATTTATTTTTAATTGTTAATGTTATTGGGGTGACACTGGTTGGAAAAATTACATAGGTTCCAGGTGTACAATTCTACATTACATCATCTATGCATTGCATTACCTGCTCACTATCCAGGGTCAGTTCTCTTTTCATTACCATATATTTGTAGGCTAAGATTCTCATTTTCTTATAATTTTCTACTCTCCTGTAATTCTGTTCTGTAAAGGAAAGTTTGGGGTTGTTTTATTTTGTTTTGATTTGCTTCATTTTATTTTGTTTTGTTTTGTTTTTAATTTGTGGGTGTGTAATAAGTAGAGAAAAGTTTTTGTCTCACTACTGGATGAACACACTGGCAGTGTCATATCTTTTCTGGTCAAATATACATAGCATGATTGATTTTATTTTGAATGAACTAAATGTCTCCAAAATAATCTATGTGAGTGTAAAACCAAATTTTAATTTTTTAAAGTATACTTTTGTAAAAATATTCTGGAATTTCCCATTTGGAGCATGGTCATTCCCATTTTGGAGGAATCAGGAATTTTTCAAATTTTAACAATCCTATAATTTTCACAGAGAAGATATGCACCTTGCACCAAAATATGCATCTTGCAGGCAATAAATAGTCCTGTGATTACATTAAGTGTCCAGCACAATCTCAATTCAGCTGTTAGGTTATCCAGTCTCAGATAATTATCCAAAATATTAACTCCTTGAATACCAATCATTTCCCGTTGGCCAAAGATTCTAAGATGGGGGCAGAGGTAGGCAATGAAGGAATAGGAGATGAGAATTCTTATTTGGTTGGCACCCGGACTCATTCTCTAGGATCGGCAGATGTTTAAAGCTGAGACTTAGGAGTTATTCTCCAAGGATCTTTATGGAGGCTCCCACACTAGGTCCCTATGTTTGTTAGGATAGAATTGATTATATTATGGTTAACAAATAACCCTTCAAAATCATTGCCTCAAGACAACCAACTTTATTTTCTTCTCACTCACCATGGTCCTCAAGGGTGGGTGGGCAAACAGGCTCTATTTACTGCAGTCATTCAGAGATTTAGGTGAATGAAGGTTATGCATCACAACACATTCTTATAAGATCAAGGCAGCAGAGAAAAGAGCACAGGAAACAAGTGCTAGCTCTTACAATGTTTGCCTCTAAGAGACACACAACACTTCTTGTCACCTTCCATTGGGTCACATTGAGTTCATCAGGGCCGTGTTTTATTACCCTCCTGCAAGGAGAGGCACTGAATGTGAGTGAGCAGGATGGCAGGCTACCAATAGTCTGGCTATAATTCTGATGATATGGGCGCAGGTCTTCAGTGAGATATCCCCTATTCTCCCTATGCTTCTGGTTTTCCAATGCCCATCTTACACAAACTCTCACTTTTGTGGCCTTTCACTCTCTAGCGGAAACAACTTCAGACTAAATTTCTATCATGGACCCTGTATTTGTCTCCTGAATTTCATATACCTTTGACCAGTCAGCTTAGAGACCAACCATTAATTTTTAAAATATCAGCAATTTTCTCTCTCAACCTGTCTTTATACCAACAAGACTCACTGGAAAATTGGCAGAACGAATACATGCAGCAACTTCTCAGGTCACACATTAAGCTTGAGGTGAAAGTTGCAGATTCATAACAAGGCAACAGTTCTCCCCAAAGAAAGCTTCTTGTAAATCCTCCTTTCTCTTTTACTATCTCTAGACTTTTGTATTCTTAAAGCATTTGAAGGGATTAAAAATTCTGAAAATTGTTCTTGATAATTTTTTGGTTTTTATTTATTTATTTATTTATTTTTATTATTTTGTGTATGGTCAGTCTCTCACCATTTTGCTACGTGATATCTACTATATCTTAACTCCTCCATCAAAATTTTTAAATTGACACTCCACCTTACCCTCTGTCCTTACCATAGAGGCTATGTGGCTCAAAATAATTATTGGTGGTCATATATAAACTATAAAACCCTCGTTTGTTCTTTTTCCAGTAAAATAAATGTGATACCCATTCAGACATTAGTGTGAACATTTGTCCCAGATTGGGTCAATAATAGTATCTGAGTACCCTAGTATCAGTGAGTGTTTAAAGGATATGCATGTGATGTAACCTACACCAGTCAGGATTCTTCCTTGTAGAATGGAAACAAGAAATGTTTCTCACCTCCTCAGATTTCTAAACAGGTAGAACACCTGCTCCCCATGAGAAAGCCATGTTGGTGGGAGCACTGCACCTATGCCTCCATCCCATGGGAGCAATGGCTGACCTAACTGGCTAGAACTTGACATTCATTGACCATGTTGTGGGATGACTACTCTTAAAAACAAGGAATAGACTCCTCTACCTCATCCTGTTACCTGTTTCATGATTGATACTTCTAATTCTTAAATAAAAGAAAAACACAGTGGTCTCTCTCTCTCTTCTTCTTTCTGCCATGCAAAGTTAGAGTCCCTAAAATCTATGTTCTAGACATAAGCCTGACCAAAATGTCTCTGTCTTTATATTATTTCTGCCAGCCAAGGAATGCCTGAAGCCAACCTCTAATCCACTGTGAAATTTGGTAGATATGTGGACTCAGTGTGATCTATAAAAGTAAAAGGGATTACAAGACTTAAAGTTGAGAAGAATAAACCTATTCTATAATCAGTCAATTATTTTGAATTGGTTGACTTTATGCACTGATCTCAGTTGTCCTGAAAGTTGTTATTATTTCTCCTCTTTCAGTTAGAACTCAGAAAGATAAGGTGTGTGAATAACTGGCTCAATAAACTTCTAGAACCAGAGAATTTACTAACTAGAACTAGAAGAAAAAAAAACTAGTTTCATCTCATATTATGACACTGGAGGATTGTTAAGTCTAGAGTTCCTGTCCCACATGGGGAAAATCCATTTGTGTCAATAAAAATAAATCCAACTCACACAGGGAGGCAGAGGCTCTCAGAGGTGATGGCCTCCATGTCTCCATCATCCCTAAGACCAACTTCATGCATTAAAGAACTACATTGGGTAACAAGAACCAATAAACCACTCTTATATTCTCATGCTGATTAGAAATGGGCTTTTGAGACCAGCCACTGAAAAAATTCTGATCAACACAATTCCCAACTGCTTCTTAAGACTACTGATGGCTTCCTCTTTAGCTTCCCAGAGCCTCCTCCATAGCCCTACACACTGGGGATCTAATAAGTATATCATTTAGAGCCACACTGTACTGAAGGATATGTACACCCTTTACCAAACATTAGTTGACTGGCATGTCCTAACTAGGAATAAAATAGAATAAGTAGACTGAAAAATAAAATGAAAACACAGAGGAAGATCTATCCATCCAGCCCACAGATGTGCCCCATATTGCCAGCACTCAACAATGCTTGGCTCCATTATTCTCTTTATCACACTGACTTCTTGAAAAAAATATCTTTGTAGTACATGCCAGCTCTTAGAACTAAAGCCAAAGATTATATTTATACTCAAGCATCATTTTTCTAAATGCCCATATGCAAAATAAAAAAAAAAATACATGGATCTTTAGTTAGCACAAAGACTTGTTTTATAATCATGTAGACTAGTCTTACCTTCTTAACATTGCAGTCCTCTGTGTAAAATAATAAAATAAACACATACTATATTTGGTAAAGAAAAGGAGAAATTCTAAAAGTTCTTAGCATATTGAACTTTTCTCACAAGAAAAACCTGCATAAAGTTTCATGGCACAGGTCTTTCTGTAATTATGATTCACTAAGAAAATATGTAGCATGTGGTATTCCAACCTGGTACCAGAAAAACACAGTTATAAGTGACAAGAAGAGGAAAGGGTGTACTTCAGGACACAGAAATATTATTTTAAAACAAATCTTTCTGTGAGAGAGGGAGTGAAGAAAATGAGTTCTTTATTTTTATATTAGCTAAAGAGTATTCTATATATGAAATATATAAAAGAGCTCGAACCACAAAACTTCAAGACTTTGAATAGAAACTGCCTAGAATGTGAAAGCATCCTGTAAAAAGCATTACCATAGTTTGCAGGTGCTTATTCTACCTCAGGATCAGGGTGGGGATAAATAAATAAATAATGTGCACATAACATATAACAACATTCTGATGGATGTGTTTCTTTCAAGGCACTTTCAAGCACGTGTTGTCCTGTAGTGTTTGCTTTTTTATTCTGGGTGCATAAAATGAGCAAATCATTCAAGAGAAGTGAGCTGAAATTTTGCAGTATTTTGTAACGTAGGCTATGCTATATAAATGCTAAGTCATACTATTGAAGGGTCAAAATATTATGATTAAATATTAAGAGAAAGAGTACCTAGGATGGTGGAGATGGCATGATATGACAAATAATAAAGCTGTCCTCTTAACCATTCTTTCTGCTCTCTGCTTTGCCCCTGTGACATGTTTGCATGTTTTTTTCAGAGGCAACGAGTCAGGAATGAACCTGCTGAAATATCAGATCCATCGTGTACAAAATGGGTCCTAGTCCATGTCACAGCCCTCAAACTGTGTTGTGAAAAAAATATATGCATAATTTTGAGGCACTTGACTTTAAAACAATAAAGATAAAATGATTTTGCTTTTGTTTTTCATAGTCTTAATATTTCCTACTTTTCATGAAATATGGTCTTAATAATAATATACAGGAGAGACTGGGATAGAAGGTACAGATGTCAGAAACACTCCAAGTCTAATGGGGTTTAGTTAAGTAAAAAGAAAACAAAAATCCTAAAAATATTAACAGATTCTAATTTTGGTTCCAACTAAAAAGAATAGAGAACTAAACATCTCAGACTATTTGCCAAATCATTGGTAGCAACCAGGCTTCAGAAAAACAGAAAATTTATATAATGTGTGGGTGGGTTGTGGGTACATCAGTAGCCACAGTTTAAGCCTGTTTCTTTCTTTCTTTCTTTAATTTGTCTTGCCACCAGCAGAAGAGAGAAAATTACACTGAATTTGTATCCTAATCCAACCTAATTCTTTCACTTTACCAGTAAACTGTATTAATTGGTTTTCTGAACCCTAAATATTAGGACTACTAAGTGGAAAATAATTTTCCATAACCCTTCTAAACACTGTGGTTGTCTCCAGTGTTTCTCCTTATGAGAGCAAGAGCACCAGGAGACTGCCTGCACTGGGAACACAGCCTGTGCAATTTGTCCAGTCCTGGCCAAGATGGGAGGGACAATTAGCAAGTGATGGTGATTTTCAATAAAAAATAAACTCCAAGTAGATTAGAACCTTCCACATTAATTGGTCTTACTGCAAATATGCTCCACTTTGCCACTTTAAAAGAGCATATTATTAACCTCCCCTGTGGATGAACTCACATCTTCTGCTTTAAGGAAAAAGAGTATGGAGTGTCATCACCAGTAGCAGCACCCACTAGTATGTCTTCTCTTTATGTTTTTTGTAGACTAACATCTTAGGCATTCAGAGAGAATAAAGGAAGTACTAATGACAGGGAGCGAATAACACTAACATTTTGGTGTGTCTCATGATATTTTTCAATGCAACAAAATTTCTTAAAAGCAGAAGCAGCATTCACCATCATTAACCAAAACAATTACAGGCAGAGGAACATTTCAAAATATAGCTGCTATTGATGAATAGTGGCCCATTTTGTAAATCTTAATTTTCTAAGTTTAATTAAATATGTATTATATATATATATATATATAATTATATGTGTTTTATATATATGTATATATATGTATGTATATATGTATATATACACACACACACATACATATATAAAATAGGGTAAAAAATAGTAGGTTCCATTTGATCAATGCCTACTATACATCAGGCACTATACTGGTTACTTTATACAATAAAGCTATCCTATTAACATTAAGAATTCCATGAGCACACAGGAGATTCAAGATGGTGGAGCAGATAAACATTGTGCCTGCTTCCTTACATGAACACATTAAAATTGTAATTAAATTATAGAAAAAGTGACCTGGAGAACCATCTGGATTCTAGCTGAACAAAGGTTTTATAACTAAGGATATAAAGAAGAATCCATGCTGAGACGAGTAGGAGAGGCAGAAACACAAAATGATCTAGCCCCAAACCTCCACATGGAATTTGAGGATCAGGAGAAATAATTCAGCCACAGAGATTTCCCCCAGAAGAACAAGAACCCCAGCCCCACACCAGACCCCCCAGCCCAGAGTACTGGTGCCAGGAAGAAGAGCCCCCCCCCCAATATCTGGCTATTAAAAACAGTGGGGATGCCAAACACCCGAGTGGGACAGAAAGCTAAAGGACACCCAGACATCCTCTTAAAGAGCGCACACACAGACACAGTCAATTGTAGCACTCACCCAGGGCTCCTGTAGAAGGATGGTGACTCAGGTGGCATTGGAGGCAAAAAGGGGAAACTGAGGAGTGAGGCTTTGGGGCAAGGGCTGGAGAACAGTCATCATTCTTCCTGAGTGGGTCTTCCTCCCATGTAGCTGGTTGGTGGGTGCTACCATTTCTGTGTTGCACCCTCCCCCCACACAGCTAAATCCAAACCTCATTGGTCTGGTAAACTTTGCTTGTTTCATTCTGCTGACTTACTGAGACTCCACCCTACCAAACTCCCAAACATCAGAGACACCTTCTCTGGTGAACAGTCAGCACCACCCATATTGCAATCTTTTTGGGAAAACTATCGGAGTTGGCAGGTTCCAGGTGGGTGGCGACTGGACTCAGTGTGCCCTGAGATATTTGCTGAGAATCTCCAGACACAGTGCTAGCATTAAACAAGAATCTATAGGAGCACCCAGCACAGGTGACCAGGGAGACTGTGCCAGGACACCTACTACGTGAGGCTGCCCCGCAATACTGGGAGGTATGGCAGATCTACCTCATACATAGTAACAAACATAGAGAGATATCCAAAATGAGGAAACAAATAAATGCATCCCAAAAGAAAGACTGCCAGAAAACTCCTGAAAAAGAACTAAGTGAGATGGAGTCAAACAACCTGTCAGATACAGAGCTCAAAACAATGCTTATAATGATGCCCAATGAACTTAGTTGAAACTTCAACAAAAAGATAGTAAATATAAAGAAAAACACATAAAAGAATAAAAAAAGGATCAGTCAGAAATAAAAAATATAATAAGTGAAATGAAGAATGCAATAGAAGGAATCACCATTAGATTACATAAAGAAGAGGATTGATTCAGACCAGGTAGCAGAAAATACTCAATCAAGCAGAAAAAATAATAAAAAAAAAGATAGTTTAAGATTTCTCTGGGACAACATCAAGCATAACAACATTCACATCATAGGGGTACCAGAAGGAAAAGAGAAAGCAAGGGATTGAGAACGTATTTGAACAAATAATGGCTGAAAATTTTCCTAACCTGGTGAAGGAAATTGACATACAAGCCCAGGAAGCACAGAGTGTCCTAAACAAGATGAACCCAAACAGGCCCACACCAAGACACATTATAATTAAAATGGCAAAAGTAAATACAAAAAGAAAATTCTAAAAGTAGCAAGAGACATGCAAGTAGTAACATAAGTGAGCGTGCAAAAGACTGTCAGCTGATTTCTCAACAGAAACTTGGCAGACCAGAATAGAGTGGCAGAGAATATTCAGCATGATAAAAATCAAGGACCCACAAGCAAGCAAAGCTCTATCATTCAGAAATGAAGGACAAATAAAGAGCTTCCCAGACAAGAAAAAGCTAAAGGAGTTCATTACCATCAAACCAGAATTACAAGTAATGTTGGAGGGACTACTTTAAGATGGACACAAAAAGAAAAATTAAATAACAAAATGGCAATACCTACATATTTTTCAACAATTACCTTCTATTTAAATTAATTAAAAGCTCCAATCAAAAGACTTGGAGGGTATTGTGCTGAGTGGATTTTCATTCAGAGAAAGACAGATGCAATATGATTTCACTTATATGTGGAATCTAAGGAACAAAATAGAAACAAAGTCATAGATATAGAAAATATTTGGAAGGTTGACAGATAGGAGGGGGATTGGGGGCATGGGTGATAAAAAGGGAAGGGATTAAGATGTACAAATTGGTTGTTACAAAGTAGTTAAGAGATGTAGTGTATAACATAAGGAATATAGTCAATAATATTGTAATAACTATGTGTGGTGCCAGGTGGGTACTTGATTTGTTGAGGTGATAATTGGGATAGGGTAGGAAGCAGAGTGAAAAGATGAGGGATTAAGTACAAATTGGTAATTGCAAAACAGTCATGGGGCTATAAAGTAAAGCATAGATAAAGTTATGGTAATAACTATGTATAGTGCCAGATGGGTATTAGACTAGCCAGGGGGATCAGTTCTTAAATTATATAAATGTTTAACCACTGTGCTGTATACCTGAAATTAATGTAAAATAATATTAAATAAAAAAGAAAAGAGGTGATATATATATATATATATATATATATATATATATATATATATATATATATATATATATATATATATATATATAAAATGGAATATTACTCAGCCATAAAAAATAATAAAATCTTGCCATCTGCAACAATCTTGTTGGACCTAAAAGGTATCCTGCTGAGTAAAGTAAGTCAGACAGGGAAAGACAAATGTCATATGATTCTACTTATATATGGAATCTAAAGACCAAAATAAATAAACAAAATAGAAACAGACTCATAGATACAGAGAACATTTTAATGGTTGGCAGATGGAAGGGGGATTGGAGGGGCTGGTGAAAAAGGGGAATAGATTAAGAAGTACTAATTCATAAGTACAAAATAGTCATGTGGATGTAAAGTACAGCATGGGGCATAAAGTCAATAATATTAGAATAACTATGTGATGTCAGATGGGTACCAGCTTTAGTGTGGTGATGACTTCATAAATTATATGAAAGTCACATCATTTTGTTCTACATCTGAAGCTAATATAACATTGTATGGCAAACATTATTGAAATATTTTTCAATTATAATAAAATATAAAAAAAGAATTCCATGAACCACAGTTATTTTGCCTATTTTATAAATGATGAAACTGAGATCCCAAAATATTAAATAGATTTTCCAACATTGAGCATCCAATAAGCTTTGGAATGTGTTCGAGGTTAGGAAGCTTGGATTTCAAATTCTGTGATCTTAAAGTTCAATATTATTTAGATTTCAGAATTTCAGAGATTAAGAAAATATATTATTTCCATATCAAATATTTTTAAAAGCTCTATTGAAGATACTGATGATTCTACCTATAAATGTGAAGGACTTTCTTTTCCATCTTGTCCGGACTTATTTAATGTTCCCCAGGTTGTGCTTACCTCCTTGAAGAAGCAAAGAAACTGCTCACAAGTTGTAATTAATACCAGCTACCTCCTTAACCAGCCTATCATATAGATTTCTTCAAAATGCATCCCCTCCTAGCTCAGTGGTTGAGCGCTTGCATCACAATCATGAGGTCTGGGGTTCGATTCCCAGCCCTGGCCCATGCAAACCCCATATGCTGAACTGTGACACAACTGGTAACTGCCAGATGGCTTGGCAGTGAAGGTTCTTGCCTCCCATGCAGGAGGCCTCTGGTTTGGTTCCAGACCCATGAAGCCCCACATCCACCTGTGTGGAATGAAACCATGTCACAACTAAAGATGTACAACTATGGAGACTGCTTTGGGCCCTCCTCTCTCTGTGTGTCTGTGTGTGTCTCTCTCTCTCTCTGTCACTCTCTCCTTCTCTCAAACTCAAACAAAAAAAAAAAGCATCCTCTCCCTTAATTAAAAAAAATGGAGGTAGGGGGAAGCCGGGATGGCTCGGTGGGTTGAGTGCTCACTTTGTAGCCCCAGGGACCGGGGATCGAGTCCTGGCCCTGGCCCGTGTGGACCCACGTGCTGAACTAGGGAGTGCCCCCAGTTCAGTTCTCACCGGGATGAGACCCTGGCCCAGTTCCTGCCCTGTGCAGCCCCAAGCCCACCTGTGGAATGAAACTATGTGGAAAAACCAATGATGTGCAACTATGGGGACTGCTCTGGGCCCTCCCACTTCTCTCTGTCTCTGTCTCTGTATCTCTCTCTCTCTTTCAAAAACAATAAAAGTAAATCTTTAAAAAAAAATGGAGGTGGGGGGACAATTAAAACATAGGCTACATGTTACAAGGCAACTTTACAAAGTTTTATTATACGGTTCAAATTTTTTCAACCATTTCTGAGTGCATTTTTGTTCCTTTTTTTTATTGGCACTAAAGGCTTTACTATAATAAAACAAATATAATTACAACTTATACAAATATTTAACCTTCAACAAAAAACAAACAAATAAACAAACAAAAACTAATACAAGATGCAAAACCAGTTACTTAACTGGTTTCTCCTGAGGGCAGGCATTGTTTAAAAGAACCCAGTGCTCTTGTGTATTTTAAAACGGTTCTTTTTCCTCAATTTCTGGCCAAAAGCCACAGATTTGTCTGAAGGGTTTACTGTGGAACTCCTGGGAGTGAATCTTACAATATTGTAGAAGGCCGGTCTGACTGGGTGCTCTTAAAGTTTTTAGCTCTCAGAGTTGTCCACACAAAACCTATACTAAGTTTTCAACAACAGTTCAGATTTTCTCACTCTGGCCTTCGTTCCTGTGGTTGTTTCTGCTGCTGAATCTCTGCTCAGCTTAAAAGCAGAAGATATTGAAGATCAAAGATGGTGGCATGAGAGGAGAACGCTGATAATTGCCTGGGAAGGGACTTGTGAACAGAGGGGAATCCACAGGGGAAACCCTGAGAAGAAACGTCAACTAAGAGAACCACACAATGCAGAACAACACACAAAGGTTAGAGAAAAAAAGGGGAGAGCGGGAGAGGGAAAGGGAAGCAGCGGTTCCGGGACAGACTCAGAAAGCGGCCCAGGGCTGGCAAAAACAAAGGGGGATTGGGGGACTACGGTCAAAGTGGAGCTGGATAGAGGGTGGGCTGGAAGCCGAGACCTAGGGAGCGTGGAATCCCCACAAGACTGTGGACAATTTAACATCCGAACTCAAGGGACAGCACACAGTGCCCTAATCAGATCACAGAGCCTAAAGTGGAACAGGGACTGTGGAGCAGGGTGGCTGCACTTCCCGGCGGGCAGGGTGAGAGCAGGGCACCAGACAACAACAGCTCAGCACCCGTGATTTACGGAGGAGATTGATTGCGAAAGAGTGCCTTCTGAAGACAGGGCTCTTGGAGTGAGGGCTGGGGCTTGACTGGGCATAGCTGCATTGGACATGCTTGGAGTGAATCCAGCGGTCTCAACAGAGCTGGGAGCGTAGAGCGGCTGCCACCTGAGCTACAATCTGTGCACACAGGGCTTTCGGCATCCCGCCCACTGGACCACTGTGGCACCGCTGTGTGCACACACCCGGGCTTTTAGCACCCTGCCCACTGGGCTGCTGTGCATTGCTGCGTGCACGCACCCAGGCTTTAGACGCCTCACCCACCGAGCCGCCGTGGCACCGCTGCCCGCTTGTCAGTGTGCTACTGGGCTTTTGGCGCCCTGCCCACCAAGCCGCCACAGTGCCGCTGCCTGCACGCAAGACCGGCTTTCGGCGCCCTACCCAACGGACCGCTGCAGCACTGCTGCCTGTTCGCAAGAGCGCAACTGGGCTTTTGGCGTCCCGCCCGCCGGGCCTCTGGGGCATTGCGAACCGCGCGTGCAACTGGGCTGCCGACCAGGTCGCCGTGGTGTCATTTCCTGTGCGTGGGACTATGCGGCCAACCGGGGCCTCTGCCAAGCCCCAGCCCACCCAAGTGCTGCCCTGCGGGCGTGGCTTACAGATACGATTGAAGGAGGGGCAGCCAGGAGGAGGAAAGACCAGAGATCCTGTGCCCCGCCCCCACTGAACCACAAGCCCCCCTGCTGAAAGAGGAATCTGCTCTTGTGTCTCAGGCCCGCCCTACCTCCTACTCACATGCCCCCACCCCTGGCCACGCCTTTACAACCCTGCTATCTAACAGCTGAGACAGCAACCTGCAGTGCCCCAGGACACAGAAGCTGTCTGCTTCCCCCAACCCTCTCCCAAAATCTCCTTCTCCCACAACGGAATCCAAAAGAACAAATAAAGAGAAGACCATCTGATCAGCAACCCCCCAGAGGGAAAACAGATTCATGCGTAAAGCAAAAAGAACCACATCAAACACAATGCACACCTCAGAATCCAAAGCCCTTCCAGAAGATCAGGGGCAGTCTTTAGTAAAGGACCTTGCACACTTGGAATCAAATCTAAGTGAAACAGAATTCAGGGCTGCATTAATCGAGACACTCAGAGAGCTCACTCAATGCTGGCAAAGTACCCAGACACAGTTAAATGACCTCAACAAGAAATTTTCTGAGCAAAATGAGTACTTTACCAACAAAATTGAGAAG
>PVKE010034691.1:0-17269 GCA_004027555.1 Craseonycteris thonglongyai
AAGAACACAATTTTGAATGATCCTAGTTTTCCAGAGAAAAGGCTATAAAAAGAAATGATTAAAACCTCAGACTTAAAGATTTAGCTTTCCAATTTGCATTAACCGAGGGTTTGCCAAAGTGTATTAACTTTTTCTGTGTTAATTCTCTGTGGAATTTAAACTTGTGAACTTAGGAAAGGTTGGAATTTGCATGCTTCACAAGGAATTCAAACTATTCTCTTCACTTTTCTAATTGCTATCATTTCTTTGCATGTACCCTAAGCAACAAAAAACTAATAATCCACAAAAAAATCTGTTAACTTTTGTGACTCTTTAATTTTGCAAGAGTCCTGGTCCTTCTATTGAAATTCCCATTAGAAATTAAGATTCTGATAAAATGTCCCTCTAGAGAGTTTTCCATAAACTTGCACGTGGAATAAGTATCTTCCTGCTTTCATCTCTGTTTCCATAATATATGGTATATATTTTTGTCAAAACAGCTTGATTTTATTGAAATTATTTAAATATAAATCTGTCTTCCACTATAGTTTGTGAGGTTTTCTTAGTCTAAGTATTATCTCCAGATAAGCATTGTCAACCTCACCTGGTAGCTTGTCAGAAATGTAGACTCTTGGGCCCATCTCTGACCTTCTAGGAGACTATATATATTTTTGTTATTTAAATTTATTTTATTGCTTGAGAGAAGGAGAAAGAGAAAGAGAGAGAGAGAGAAAGAGAGAAGGAGGGAGGGTGCAGAGCAGTCTCCATAGTTGTACATCATTTGTTTGTGACATGGTTTCATTTCACACAGGTGGATGTGGTCATGCGGGGCAGAAATAAAACCAGGGTCCTCTGTATGGGGAGTAAGAACTTTTGTTGTCATCCTGATGATTACCACTTGTGCCGCAGTTCAGCAAATTGGTTTGCATGAACTGGGGTCAGGAATCAAACCCCTGACTTCATGATTGAGAGGCAAGTACTCACCCATTGAGCTATCATGGCATCCTCAAAACTATATATATATTTTGACAACATTCCCCAGATGACTTTTTTTTTTTTAAGATTTATTTTTATTGTTTTTGACAGAGAGAGAGAGAGAGAGACAGACTCAGAGACAGAGAGAAGGGAGAGGGCCCCAAACAGTCTCCATAGTTGCACATCATTGGTTTTTCCACATAGTTTCATTCCACAGGTGGGCAGGGCTGCAAAGGGCAGGAACTGGGCCGGGTTCTTGCCCTGGTGAGAACTGAAATGGGACATCCCCCAGTTCAGCATATGGGTCCTCATGCGCTGGGGCCGGGATCTGATCCTCGGTCCCCGGGACTGCAAAGTGAGCGCCTAACCCACTGACCCATCCCGGGTTCCCCAGATGACTTTGATATTAAAATTTAAGTACTATTCTAATTGGTGGTATGAACAAACATGTCAAAGGAAAGAAATTTACATTAAAGGAATCCATATTCCAGTATGGAGATCATTATTGATTTTTAGAACAGGCCATGTTCTTTTTCACACTCAGAATTTGTAACAGTTATTCCATATATCACGGATATTTAAATCTCTGCCCACCATACCACCACAGCCCACTTCCCTTTGTCTTCCATCTCTCTACTTCTTTTTTTTGTAATATATTTATTTATTTTTGACAGAGAGAGAGAGAGAGAGAGATAGAGAGATACAGAGACAGAGAGAGAACCGAACTGGGAGCACTCCCCAGCTCAGCATATGGGTCCTCATGGGCTGGGGCCAGGATTCGATCCTCCGTCCTTGATGCTGCAAAGTGAACGCCTAACCCATTGAGCCATCCCGACTTCCCCATCTCTCTACTTCTGAACTCCTCATTTTCCCCAGGTCACTTTATATCAATACAAGTGGACACTTTGGTCAGCATTGCTCAGGCAGTAGTTTGGTGTAATCAGAAGTGTCTGGACACTGATGGTAACCACTTTGAGACATGACTTATATTCATCTTTTGTTATTGGTATATATTGAGTATTACAATTTTAATGCAGTTTTTTTTTTTTCTTAAAATGTGTATACATTTTTTTGGCACCCTCTGTATAGGGGTGTGTGTGTGTGTGTGTGTGTGTGTGTGTGTGTTTTCTGCTGATAGCTTTCTTTCTGGATGAGGCCCCCTATCTAAATTCTTTTAGGCTATTAAAGAAGAGGTAAAAGATTTTCCTGAGTTTGCTGGGTCTTGATGGACTTTAAGTCAAAATAATTTGCCTGCTAAAGTGATACATTTTGGGGTGGCACATTCTATTCCTCTTTCATTTTCTGAATGATGAAAGCAGTTAGATAAAATAACAGCCACACATTTTGGAATAGATTCAAGAAAACAGGAATTACTCTAGTAATTTATACAAAACTGAATTATCAATGTATGAGTTCATTTTTAATACAAAATTTTTCCCTCTAAATTATTATACAAGCATAAGAAAGAGTCTGATTAATAATTTTATTGTGGGACTCATAAATTTAAACTTGATATTTTTTAACTTAAATATATCACTCTTCTCCCTATTATCCAGATTGTAATTATTAGGAAGTAGGTGTTGAGCAGAAGTGAGAGCTGTTAGAAAAATAATTTGTTGTTAATGAAATCAGTGAAATGCTACCAGGTTCTTATTGAGTTTTATCAGGTACTCAACAGGTCAAATAAAATAAAAAATTTAAATCCATAATCTCATGACTACATTCCCTTCCCCCATCTCTATTGAAAGAAATTCTTGGGCAAGATTAAAGAAATGCCTTCTTGAATTTGATCAAGTATTTCCATTTTAACTTTAAGAAACATTTGCAGAGTTTGATGTTTCTCTCAGGTATTTGCAGGGGGCTTAGTTTTTAATATCATTTGTCTTAATGTGTTAGCTATTATTTTTACATAAATTGTTTAGCAGCAGGCTATATATTAAATCCTGAAGTATGCTGTAGTCTTAGTATTTCTGAAAATAAATAAAAGCACACAGAGGACACATTTATGAAAAATGACACACTTTCTTATATGTTCAGCTGAGAAAACAGAGGTTTATTAAAGAAAACAAGAGATGCTTTCCAGTGGTAGAAGATAATGCCCCAAGTAAACATGAATAAGATCAGCTCCTTGAAAAATCTCTGGATCTTGTTATGGTCAGTTTCAGGAGCTTACGGTGACAACTTTAATGATAGATTTATTATGGCTGAGCCATATTTGTATAGTGCCTTTAAAAGTAAGCACTTGGACATAGAATTTTGCTGAGAGGGCATTCATATGACAACTGGCTTTGGGGAATGAATGAGGAATGGCAGCAAATCTGCAGGCTTGTAGGGCATGACCAATTTTATTAAATTTCTTGAGTCAGATGCCCATCACTACACTCTTTAGTTCTCAGAGAAAGATATTAGAAAGACTGCCATATTATCCTGACCTAATAAACTGAAATTCTAACTGGGGTAGTAATTTATGTAGTTTAAATTATTGTACCCTTGGGTCTGTCTATTTTCATCACAAGTGATGATTTATTATTATTTTGCACATGCATAGCACTCTTATATTTGCAAAGTACTAAAACATTTGAATCGACTTTTCCTATTAGAGTTTAACAATTTGTAAGTTTCCCATATTAAAGGTGAAAAAACAGAGGCATGAATAAAGTAAACTATCTGTGATGGCCAATTTCATCCTACTACACTATCTAAGCCTACTTGTATTCAATTATGAGAATGACATACATGGTGGAGTGTAACATGATAACCATAGAGAATCACAAACTTTCTTATGACTAGCATTAACTAAAATATTTTCTCATTTGAGGTAGTGACTCATCTGTTGATAATTCTTATAAAAGTAGAAGCATAATTTTCCAAGGTAGCATATTAGAATTTGTATGTATTTGCCTGTGTGTGAGTGGGTTTCACTGGTAAAAGTATGCAAATAGTTTTAATACCCTTATTCCTCATTCCTAGTGAGAATCACTGACCTGAAAGAATAGCATTCATAAATTTCAGGGTAGACTGAAATTATATCCTTGAATTATTTAGCCTAAAAAATTATTACATTGTGTTTATGTAAATAAAATGTCCTTTTTCAGACATAAATATTATCAATTTATGCAGTTGAATAAAGCAATGCTCAGTCTTTTTCCAGCCCCTGATATGTGACAATCACAAAGTTCAATTTTTTTACCTCGTGAACCAGACTGGTAATTTTCAAGATTTTATCGAATTGTAATCTTATAAGAGCTTCTTCCATAATTCTTCATCTTGAATAAAATTTCCTTAAGTTACAGATGTTTTCTCATTGCTAAGAGGAGATGTGAAAAGTGCTTTATTATATTGATTGAACTAGGGACATCATTTTGCTATAACAGACAATTTAAAATGTCTGAAATAAACATACTTGTTCATATGCCCATCATGAACCTCATCATTTTCAGAAACTAGGTAGATTCATCCATCTTAGAATGTCTTTCTCAGTGAAGAACACAGCCCCAATTATTTTGTTCATTTCTTGGTATGGTGACTTTTAGATAGATAAATTACAAATATGTGCATTTATAGTTATATAGCTTTTATAATATTGCAATCAAAGAACTTAAACCTAGACCAGAAGATATTAGTGATCATGCTCTTAAGCATCATTGTACAACACTTTCTTCCAAGAAGAGAGTTATTTGTGATTCCTTTTTCCACTACTAGAATTGAGATAGTCTTTCCTTATTAATATTAGTAAAATTAATAAACCTATTTATTTCAGATCTGCCATTCAGGAATTTTAAACCTGCAGAATTTCATTAATATGTATTTTTATAAGGTTTTGTATCTTGACTCTGAAAACTTCTGACATGTTAATTTTCAAGGTTACACTGTATTTTAGTTCTGTCCTTCAAGGTGCTAAATAATTCTTCCCAGTCTGATGTTATTAACTAAGTAAATGAGCATGTTTTGAGATGATTGATGGAATTATTAAATAGCACTCATCCTAGGGCTAACCCCATTTGTCATATTTCCCAACTTCGATATTAAACTATTTGGACTACAACTGAAAAAATTATATACCTATTTAGTAGTAATAGCATAGGTTTCTCATCTTCCTCAAATCCTTACTGGAAGTGAAAAGGTATAAGAAAACACACATTTCAAAATTCAAAAGTGGATGAAATCTTTTTCATTTATTGATGAGATTGTCAGGTTCAGCAAAAACCTTCTGAGAGTTCAGATAATTATTAATTATGTATTTAATTACTGTAATTCTTATTTTCCAGTTTTTTCTAATTTTACCTTTAATATAGCAGAAAGTTTCATCTTATAGCATTTGTTTCTTCATGAAATGATTCTCATTATTTTATAGTCCCTAGTGTGGATAGACAAGAAACAAACACCTCAAATGTCAATTCTATTTTTTTAATTAAAAAAAAATCTATATCTGAAATTGGACCCTTGCCCTTGATTTCTCTTCTCACTAAAGTTCAAACTATAAGTTCAATAAACTTTAACGTTGTAAAATATATATTTGAAAAATTCACAAACGTGTGGTTAAGAATAGATTAGTATTGCCATAAAATGCATTAGCTTTATCTGTTGCAGTATCAAACTTCTACAGTAAAATAATGTTAGTATAATATAACCTCTTTTAACAAATTATATTTCTCTTATATATGAAGACATTTGCAGTGTTTAATTTTCTGGAGAAATTTAAAACTTTTGACTCTTACTATTGATATGTTGCTATTTTATTATTTCCTTTTTTTTTTCTTTTAATTTGATTTGTTTCTCTTTTTTATGACTAGGATTTGTTTCAATGTTCTTCTCCACAATTCACTGGATCCTACTATAGTCAACAATTGTGTTGTCAAATTAAGTAAATAATAAGGCTGTTTTATTTTTACATTTTCTTACAACTCTTCACTGTGATCCTACGATCAGAATTTGTCGGAAATGAAGGCTTCCTAGATCAACATGTAATATCCCTTACCCTTAAATTTGATCTGAATTTCACTTGTTAGCCACTTCTACAATTAATTTAACTTTCAGTACATTCCGAAGCTACTGCTTTTTATTTTCTAGATGGTACAGAATGAAGGTTGAATTGGGAACTCTACACTATCCAATTTAGAACTTAATTAACCACAAGAGTTAAAAAATGAGGGTAGTACCCAGTAAGCTGACAAGGAAAGTCATGCTGCCCTTAATCTGATAAGAAAGAAAATGAGAGTTTTAAATTGAGATCACAACCAGCATAGTTGTGGGTTTTCGGCAGTGACAAACTGTAGTTACAGATTCCAACAGCCCCTGATGAAAAGCTGTTCTCATTCCCTAATGCCTTATGGGAGAGCTGCAGCTGTTTGGAATATTTTTCGAGCAGAAAGCCATCATCATGACAACACCAGAGTAAAAGATGGGGGGGGGGGGGAAATCTTTCTGGTAGGGAAATAAAGACATCTTAAGCTTAACTTCAAAAGCTCTCTACAGCAAACAGTAGCTGTGGAAACACCGTTTCATCTTTGCCTCTGGGATATTATTAAGCTTTTCTAGTAGCTCTAACTGCAGGAGAAGGGATTACAGAAGTAGCTGCTGTGTAGCTGCCTGCCATACAAATATCTGGAAAAGCTGGGATCATGGATTTATATTTCAGCCAGTGATTAACCAACCCCAAGATTCTGACCTGGTAATAAATACTGCAACACACCTCTTTTCACACCATACAAATAAGAACATGTAAGACACTTCTGTTTCTTGCTGAAATGCCAAAGTCTTCTCTTGGTTAAAGTTTGCAAAACACAACTGGGCCGAGTGTATCTACAACAATGATAGCATGCATAGTCCAGCCATGCCATTCATACTGCATCCGTTACTGTTGTGTCAGAATTTTCTTGATGAATTTCTACTTTCAAAGGTGGTAGCTCAGTTGTTTAAAAATCCACTAGCACTTGCAATAGCCCATGCAGTCCTGGTGTAGAAATTAGACCATATCATCTTAGCACAGAGGGCAGGGACTCAATAGAAGTTAGTATTCAAAGGCACTTTATTATTATTTTTTATTTGATTCAACTGCTCTCAATATGTCATTTTTTCAGTGGAATGTAACTACTGTACATTCAATGTGGATGCACTACTTGTTATTTTGAAAAAGGGAAAACAAATCAATTTTATTTTATTTATTTTTCTTAAAGAGTTTTTTTTTTATTGTTTTTGACAGAGAGAGAGAGAGAGAGAGAGAGAGAGAGAGAGAGATACAGAGACAGAGAGAGAACTGAACTGGGGGAGCTCCCAATTCAGCATATGGGTCCCCATGGGCCGGGGCTGGGATTCGGGGCCGGCATTCGATCCTCGGTCCCCAGTGCTGCAAAGTGAGCACTTAACCCATTGAGCCATCCCGGTTTCCCCAATTTTATTTTTTAAAGTGAATGATTATAGAATTCATTTAAACATGTCAGTAATTTGTAAATGAGATTGTTTGAAATTTGGCTTCTCTGAGTAAATAAGGGTCATGAAGTGGCTAATTCTTCTAACAATAAAATTAATAGTAGTTACTTAATAATTACTAGATGTCTGAACAGTTGGCATGTTGTTCTTACATATTAGAATGTGAACATAAATCTAAAGAGTAAGAGATGTGTGTGTGTGTGTGTATATACATGTGTGTTTGTGTGTATATATTCCAGACACTACCCAGCCATGTAACTGTTCTTTTTGTGTTGATGATGGCCAGAATTTTTTCCAGACAGCCCTCATATATATAATATTAGTTATGAAAAATGAAATATACTTAGCATTCAAAATTTATCTTTTCAGGACAAAGAAATGCCAGAACACACAATGATAGACTCAAAACATAATAAAAATTGAGCCACAGGCATTTGAAACAGAATAAAATATAAAATTTAAAAAACATCACCATTAACTTAATTTGATTTTTGTCCAAACTTGATGCATTTGACAACCTTTATATAAAGCTTCTGATAATTAGGTACATACAACAGTGGTTTATACTCTTAATTTTCTTAAACAGTGGAGTTGTCAAGAAATCATTCTGACTATTCTCTGATTTCCTGCCTTGTCTAGATTATCAGATTATCATTAATGTTGCCTCTCCATTATTATTTTCCTTGATTTTATTTTTATCTTTTTTATTGTTTCAATTGCAATTCATTTTACAACATTACTAATCACTTTCAAATAACAGAAATTTATAGGAAAGGGGGACTGGACTATACAATATACCTGTCTCTCCAAAACTGCAATTAAATTGTATTATTTTAAATGAAGGCATTATAAGTATTTAGTTTATTATTTTGTTTTCTTGTTTGGGGCTGTCCTTAAGGCATAAAATAGTGAGATCTGATTTTACATATTTGTATGTTTTAATAAGCACTTAATGATAAGGCAAAAACTAAAATTTTATTTACTCCATTCGTCTAAAGAAAAATTATATATATGTGTATATGTTTATATATTGTTGTAATGACATTATCATTTATTTTTGGTGAGGGTAAAATTACATTAGAATTTTTAAAGTAGTTTAAAGTTCTGGAGTTTGTTTTGGAGAAGTAACTATTAGCATTTTATCTCTTGACATGAAGCTTTAAATATCAAAGTGCTTTGATGAATAATAAATACAAATATAAATGAACAATCTGAGGCCAGGAAAGAGGCAGATAAATATTCAAAGGAGGTGACTTTGTGTTTTGTTTTGTTATTTTATAATGTATTTTGCATTTGGCTTTGTCAACAAATAGATGAAAACAGAAGAGTAATATAAAATATTTACTGTACAGATAAGTCACTCTTGTAGTTCCTGTATTACCTGATGAGTCTAAGATGCATAAATCCAATATTCTATTAAGCAGAATAATCATTCTACCATGGCATTCTACTCTCTATAATATTGGGATAGGAAATGAGCTATGAATTGTGGGGATTTCCAGCGTGATTTAAAAAATTTGTGCTTATAACAGAAGAAGAAAAATATTTGACTCCCCTTGGCTGTTGCTACTCAAACAAATTTATTGCCAGCTTTAGGGCCTGGTGGGGCTCCTGCTTCTCTGCTCCAGCAGCCAGATTCCAGGGCGTCATATCCAGGGATCCTGGCCTGGAGGCAAGAACTAGAACACTTCAGAAAAAGGTGCTTATTTTATATGATATGCTAGGAAAGCTGGGATGCATAATAAAAATACACTCCATCACTGATTGCTTGTTTGCCCAGAAAGGTCACAAGTCAGGCTGATGAAATGTAAAAGGCAGAGAGTTAAAGTCTTCCTCCTGCTGTGATCAGATGTGCTTAGGATTCTAGGGGAGGTAAGCTTTAAAGAAAACATGGTAGAGCTTTGTGATCATCACCCACCAATAGCCCATGGACTCCTTGGAAGGGCCAGTTTGAGCTAACCTGTGGTCAATTTTTATCCTGCTATTCTTAGATACACTAAAATTACAGACCTTAATCTCTGAGATAGGACTTTAAATTCCACCAAGCAGAGTTGTGAAAAATGAGGCATTGCACAGATTATTTCATGTAAAGATAGGGTAGAAACATTCTCTGCATCCATGTCTTCAATAATGTTCCAAACTCAATAATAATTTACATATTACATATAAAACCCTGAGAACAACCTTTAAAGTTAACAAGGAAACACTATAAGATTCCTCTCCTATTTTTCCTTTTTGCATTTTAAAGCAGAAAATGAGAGTTTGTAAGGAAGGAAGAAGTAATTTTCTATGGCAAATAAATAAGAAATAAACACAAGTTTCCAGGCGCTGGCCCGGCATCTACGGTAGACATCAGTATTCATGGTATAGTAGAACCTCTACTAAATCTAGACATTATTTACACAGGCCTTCTCAATACAGTAGTCACAAAATATACCAACAGCAGAGTAGTTCACACAAGAAAGGAAATAAATTTATCATCCCATTCTCATGAACCTATGAAAACAGAGATCAGTACACAGATTGTCAAAACCCAGCTTCCCCTGTTCCAGGTAATCAGATTTAAATAGGTGTATATTTGAACCATAGAAAATGAAATATCAAATAGTTTTGATGCATAGTACCCCTATGCATGTTACAAAGGTAAAAAATATATATATGGAATGAAAAAAAAAACACAAAAAAAACCTGAGTATAAACAGAAACAAAAGAATTCTATATTACACATGAACAACATAACCACACTGAAAAAGGAAAAAAACAAAACCAAACAAAAAAACAAATAGGCAAACCAAGTGAATTCATATAATAGTTGAACATAGCTTTTAACTGTATACACTCAATGTAAGGGAAATATAGAACTGCAAACAAATATTTGCAAGTAACTCATTCTTGTAAGTTGTGTTTTCACAATGATGTGTACTTAACAATGCTGAGGCTTTTATATATATATTGTCAGATTGAGTAAATGATTTAGTATGTTGGGAGCCAAGTTTCTCCCTATTTTGATAAGGTGTAATACAAATATGCATTTGGGAAAGGCAATCAAAACCCCAAGGGGTAGATCAAAGTTTGGGGTATGTGTATATACCTGCTATATGTATATACACACACATACATAGACATGCACACGATGAGCTGAATGGGACTAGGTATGATGATATCTCAATAGCAGTAAACCTAGATCTTGATTTGCAAACATTATCCCCCACTGAAAGGAACCAGGACTTCTTGGATAATGGTCTGGTTTTATTTCAGGACTTGAAGTTGAGGCTGGAGCATCTTATAGATTGTAAATAATAGTGATAATAATAATAATAATAATAATAATAATAATAATGATAATTAACTAAATAAAATGGCATAGCAAAAGGATTAAAGAGCTTGTTAAAAGTTGTTACTACTGGGAAAATCTGAGACCATTAAACATAGAATAAATAAGGACAGAAATATAAGATGAAACATTGAATAAAATAGAAATACATAAGTCCACAATGACAATAGAAAGATCATAGAAGATCGATCGATAGATAGATGATAGATAGATAGATAGATAGATAGATAGATAGATAGATAGATAGATAGATGATAGACACATAGAAAAGAAAGGAGGGCTCTTATTTCAATAGAATGTGAAAGAATAATGATGACAAAAATCACAATTTTTCCACAATCACAGTAACAAGTTCTGGCAAGAATAATGAATGCCAAACCTTGCCATAAAAGTTTATGAGGAAAGTATCCACCCACAGATTGGTTAATATTTGTAAGAGAAAAAAGTGAACAAATTCACATTACCTAATAATTTTATTTTTATGAATTGGCTCAGTAAATATTGAATTTATATTCAATAAATTGATAGTTTTTTAATAAGCACACATATGTCATTTAGACCATCATTCTAGCCCTTATATAAACCAATTTATATTGATCTCTCATGGTTTACCTATCTTAGCTGGTTTTGAATGACACAAAACTCTTCCAAATAGTAACTACCTTTGAGTTTTAGTCATGGAGAAAATTTTGTTCAAGAACCCTGGATTCATGTGTCCCCAAATCACGAACATTTAAGTAGGTTATAAATGATCTACTACACAATTGAATCACATGATGTAAACATCCACCCAGGTTTAGAAACAAAACCTTTGTAATTAAAGTTGTACAAGTATCATCATCACCACAACATTTTATAACTTTCTATGCATTATCTAATTTATATTAAACTGAGTCACTTGCTATAACTTGAATAGTCAATTTTAAGAATATTTATACATAGGTTTGTTCCTCAAATTATTGCCCCTTTAAACTATTTACATGTTTTCTTAGACACAAATATGTGTTTTTGAGTTATATCCATTACAAAACTACAGTCATGTGCTCCATAACAACATTTCTGTCAACAACAGCATATATAACAGTAATCCCATAAGATTGTAATGGATCTGTAAATACTGTCACCTAGTGATATAGCTATTATAATATTTGTTGTAGTGCTATACATTACTCACATGTTTGTGGTAATCTCGTGTAAACAAACTTACTGTTGCATGAAAGTATAATACATACAGTTATTTACAGTACAGAATACTTTATAATGATATAATGATAATAAACAACTATTATTACTGATTTATGTATTTAATATACTATACCATTTATCATTATTTTAGAGTGCACTTTTCTAACCTAAATAACTGTTGGCTGTAAAACAGTATGCTGTGTTACATACACTAGCAGCAGCCTCAACATCTTGCATTTATCATGTGTCCAGATTACATCATTTTTCTTGTGCTTGATTTTCATCTTGTGTTATTTCATACATTCAGTTCAGCTTTGTATACAGTGTTTTCTGTCTGCAGTAGTGTCTATAATGTCCTAGGCCTTCACAATCACTCACCAGTCACTCACTGACTCAGAGCAACTTAACGTCCTGCAATCTCCATTCACTGTAAGTGTTCTATGCAGGTGTACCATTTTTTAAATCTTTTATGCCATATTTTACTGTATTATTTTTATATTTAGATACACAAATACCATCGTGTTACAATTACCTATACTATTCAGTACAGTAATATTCTGTGCAGGTTTGCAGCTTAGGGGCTATAGACTATAGCATAGAGTCTAGGTTTGCAGTAGGCTATACCATCTAGGTTTGTGTAAATGCACTCTATAATCCATGTAAACAGCAAAATCCCTAATGATACATTTGTCAGAAAGTGCCCCCTTCATTAAGGGGTGCATGACTGTGTACTCTTACCATATAATCCAGAAATCATGCTCCTTGGTATTTACACAAAGGAGTTGAAGAATTATATCTACACAAAAATTTGCACATGCTATTTTTAACAACTTTATTTATAATTTTCAATACTTGGCAGCAACTAAGATATCCTCCAGTAGGTGAATGGATATGTGATGTGAACTGTGGTGCATCCAGCTATTATATCATGTCATGAAAACACGACGAGGAAGCTTAGATGTGTATATTACAAAGTGAAGAAGCCAACCTGTAAAGATTACATACTATATGATTCCAATTATATGACATTCTTGAAAGGCCAAAACTATGGAGACAGTGAAAATATATGTGGTTGCTAGGGGTTGGGGTAAGGATAAATAAGCAGAGCAGAAGAGATTTTTAGGGCAGTGAAAATACTATGAATGAAACAATAATGGTCAGTACATGTCATCAAACTTGTTCACACCCAAAGAATGTATATCACCAAGAGTAAACCCTTAGGTAAACAAAGTATGACCTTTGGGTGATAAAGATTTGTCAATAGAGGTTCATTAATTATAACCAATATACCATTCCAGGGGAGGAAGTTGATAATGGAGGAAGCTATGCATATGTGGGACAGGGACTACATGAGAAGTCTATACTTTCTCTCAATTTTACAGTGAACCGTTCTACAAAAATAACTGTTCTACAAAAAAAAAAGTATTTTTATAAAATATTATATTGAAAGAAGTTATGATATTTTTGAATAAGTAAATTAGAAAATGTATATGTATTTTACTATACCTATTTACTTCCAAAGCAGTTATTATTCTAATACATAATCTGCTCCTCATTCTACAATGATTTCAGTTTCATTCAAAGGTCCCTTTGACCCAGAAAAAAATTGATAATTGAGGGTTATAAAGTTATTGTAATTGAGTACGTAGGATCTGGACTGAGAAGAAGTTTCAAATTTTAGCTTTGTCAACATTAACTGTATGATTTTGGAGAAGTTACTCAGCATTTCTTTTTTCTTATTTATTTATTTATTTATTTATTGACAGAGGGAGAGATACAGAGACAGAGACAGAGAGAGAACTGAACTGGGGGAGCTCCCAGTTCAGCATATGGTTCCGCACGGGCCAGGGCCGGGATTCGATCCCTGGTCCCTGGCACTGCAAAGTGAGCGCTTAACCCACTGAGCCATCCCGGCTTCCCCTACTCAGCATTTCTGAGCCTTATTTTCCTCATTAGTAAGAAAAAAAGTAACAGAATAGCTACAAAATGCCAATTCACAGGGCTATTGTAAGGCTTAAATTATGAAGGTAATGGATGTTTAATTTCTTTATAAACTATAAAGCAATGACAAATAATTGATATCATTTGGATGGTCATTTCAAGAACAATCATTCATACAATTATAGAATCATTTATTAAATAGAAAAAAAATCACACAAATCTCAAATGGATAAAATAACCTCAGAAAAATATGTGATGAAAATCACAGCAGTGCAATAAATTTGTACTGCAGTGAAAAGTCATAGAACAAAATATAATTTTGATATAATTTTCCACTTTTTTATATGACTGGTTCTGGGAATATGGTATTATATTTCATTTTATAATATATCAATATTATTATAGAATATCAAAACCTCTGACAGGTTAAAGGAATTCTGACAGATATCAAATACTGAATTATAATAGGTTTAAGTTCCCTTAGAAATTTAAATGTCCTGTTAGTCATACCTTTAAAAGTGCTGCACACTATATAATAAATAACTGAGTATTGAATATAAAGGACTTTAAATCTGGTGTTTTATATTGTTGAATAATGATACCAATTTATCATACTTTTTGCAATAGGTGACCTCTATAAAAAATGGAGGGTGAATATTTGTCTAATTGTCAACACAGAAGGCACTTTCTAATCATAAAAGCTATGTGGGGAGATGGAAAAGTAAAATAAAAGATTGGTATTAATGATGGAATTCATCAAAAATAAAATCAAAAGGCAAAAAATATAATAGTTATAAGATATTTCTAAGAAACAAACTAAAATAATTGATAATCTTAATTATAAACCTTTAACACAAGTTATAATAACCACTTAAACAATAGAGGAGCATAAAAATGATATATTTCAATAAAAAATAATTACATATAATATATAAACCCACAAAAATAGTTCAATCTTTTTATTAATCAGAAAGTTTTAGATTAATATAACCAACAGTTATTATTATTAAATAAAAATCATTAAATACTTTTAAAGTCGTATTTAGTATGTGTGCACTCTAATGCTCATATATATACTCTCTGTTTCTGAGAGTACAATTTGGTACAACCTTTTAGGACAGTAATTTCTCTTCTATAGCTCTATCCTAAGAAATCAGAAATTCAAAAAACGTTTAGTACAGGGATAAGAACCAGACTTATTTATAAAGGTTAAAACCTATAAGCAACCTAAGTGTCTAATGTTTGTATAGTAATATATATTTAGTATAGCTAAAAGAGAAAATGTGTGAGTAATTCAATGTAGATTTTTAAATAGTATAAGATGGCATGAGATGATGCTAACAATTTGCAATTAAGTTGAAGATAAAAATACAATTCTGTATCATGTCTATTTAATCTCAATATTTTGTACATAAATATTTAATTAAGATTTCAAATGCATAAACTTATAAACTGGCAAGATATATTAAACTGATTATAATAACTTTCTATATCAGGTAATTTTTATTACATATTGTTATTTTTCTGTATGTTCTAAATGCTTTACAATGAGCATGTACTTTTGAAAATAAAAAAAATGTAATTAAAATGAGTACATAAATTTCAGTATATTTTATGACATTTTCAAAACATTTCCCATCAGTCCTTTTATCATCGGTATTAAGTTAGAACTTAGATACTAAGAGATGTAAAGAAAATGACAGACGTGGATTAGTGTATCCGACTACATCACGGGCTTAAGGAAATTAAGTTAATGTTACACATGTTGTTTTTCCTTAGAGATTGACACTAGTGAAATGACCCAGCTTTTCCTTCCTCAGTCCACTGTCAAAACCACTGTTAGAAACTTCAATCTTTTCTGTTTGTCTAAGATTGCTGTGTCACAAATTACGTATTAATCTCTATTGAAGCAAATGTGTAAACTTGAATTGGCAAGCTGCTTTCAGGTTCTCAAACACTAAATCCATCTACAGAGACTGGCACATGGGTATATAGACCGTGTCTTTTTACGTGTACCTTGAGTGTTTTGGATGATATCCAAGCTATAAGGATTATGATTAGCTATAGCTGGAAGCCCTGATCCTCTTTGTGTAAACTATTTCTTTAACTAACTATCTCCTTTGAAAGCCCTTTATTTCAATTTAAGGTAGTAAAATATTAATGTAATAAAAATATTTTCTAAATATGTAAATTTGTTAAATGCAAGTAATCAAAAACCTTGAAAGTTTATACAAATGTACTTGAAATTATTTTGTACACAAGCATTAAAACATGCACTCTATGTTTTCAATATTTACTGTTTTTACCAAGGAATTTTAAAGAACTATTTTTTATGGCCAAAAATGGGGCTCCCCTTACCACCCTACAGATTGCGTACTCTATCATTGTTGTGTGATGACTATTTGACTTTGTTTTTGTTTTTTTTTTCCCCTTCTAACATTTGATTTTATAGTTATGGGAGTAGCTACTGAAGTAGACACCTATGTTCAAACTCCTTTTGCTATTTTCCCTTTTACGGTTCCCAGTTGCAAACTGAAAGTTCCCAATCCAAGTAGCACAGCAACTGCATTCTCATCAATACCTTCAGTGTAATGGGCCTCATATAAGAGAATATGGGACTGACTGCAAGACACTTAATAAAAGAGCTTACCCAATTGTTTCATTTTAGCATGGGGAAAAGAAAAATAAAGAGGGTTTTTTTCCTTGTCATTTTCCCCTTAAAATTCTAATAATCTTACTACTTTTACTGATTATTTTTACTCTTTTTTTTTTTTTTTTTAAATCATGTAACACACCTATGACAGTGTTAAGATTTGTTAAGAATTGAGAGAAGATGGATTGGCAAAGTGGCTTAAGTGATCTCCTCGTAGTCCTGGAGTTCCAGGATCAAGTCGCTGTCCGGGCCCTTGCGGACCCATATGCTGAACTGGGGTGTACTTCCCATGTGGGAGGCCCCCATTTCAGTTCTCATTGGGACAAGCTTCCCATATGGGAGGACCCCAGTTCTTTAAACAGTTATAATCAGAACATAGGAGGAAATCAGATGAGCTACAAGTTAAATGACTATACCCATTTAACTTATTAAACTTTTTACCTCAATATTCTTTATCTTATTCTGGCTAAGTTATCTCCAAATCTGCAGTGACATAGTATAAGAGGCCAAGTAAAAAAACTTTTGCAATTCACCCTTATGAGATTTTTATGAGAGTAATGTAATACAAGGACAAATGGATTAGCCAGAACTCTCACTATAGAATCGAATAGGATCCTTGGTATTAACTTTTCCTGATCTGTTTTTTCACTTGAGGATTCTTGTCCAACTCCTAAGTACTAATTTTCCATTTCCATGATGGAATATGGAATAATTATAATAATAATAACCTATGTCCTCAAAGAAAACTTAAATAAAAGTAGAAAGAAAGAAAA
>PVKE010034692.1:0-17267 GCA_004027555.1 Craseonycteris thonglongyai
AAAAAAAAAAAAAAAAAGAAATCATAATTTTTGATGGCGGTATTTTTTATTTCATAGGACAGTTTCAGTTGAATCAAATAAATGATTCTTCTACTTTCTAGTCCTCTTTCCATTAGGAAGAAAGAACTGTAAGGGAAAATAGTTATTTCTTGTATTAGCACATATTTTGAAATTTTTACAAGCCATAATAGAGATAGTGCTTTAAAGGTTTATTTCTCCTAAAATAAAACAATGTGTAGCCCTTACCACTGACAGACATAGTCTCTCAGTTTCAAAACTGGAGCATTAAAAAAGTAAGTGTTTATCTATTTGCTCTATTTGCTATAATGTCAACTCTACCTATGCAAAGTAACAGAAGAGTTAAGAAGCATGCATTTATATGTTTATTGTGTCCAACAAAATGTCTAATCTTTCTATTATATGTGTAGTACACATGAAATAAATGTTCAACTAGACACAGAAGGATCATTTATAAAAATAATAGTCTTATTAGGAGATTTATTCAGAATTGAACCAAGGCTGCAACTATTCTTTGCTTAGGGCTTTCTGCATTTTAATCTTTTTCTAAATGAATAAAATACAACCTATTAAAAGATGAAAAAATTCAAATCATGGTTCCTAAAGTCTCAAGAATTTGTGGCAGACTAAACACCATCAATTTCCCCGTCCATCTCTTAAACACAGAGAGACATTAATAAAAACAAAAGGTATGAAATCCCTCCCCCACCCCTGAAGGAAAAAAAAAAAATGTATGTAGTTGATATTTTGTAATGATTGCTGCAAAATAAAACAAAAAAACAAAAAACAAAAACACTGTGCTTATAGTGAAAACTGAATTTATTCTGTCTCCCATTACAAAATTAACATCTTCATAATTTTTTTATTTCATGCTAATAATACTAAGCAAAAAAAATTTCTTTTAAAACTTGTGTGCCTAGTTTTGTGAGTTACTAAAGAATAGCAAGTTTAAATTATTTTATCCTCTTTTCTCTTTTTTTCTGTCTCTCACCAGTGCGCTCGTGCTCTCTCTCTCTCTCTCTCTCTCTCTCTCACACACACACACACACACACACACACACACACACACACACAAACACACCAAACAATCCAAGAGTTGTGTATCTGGGCATACAATAATTATTCAAGCAATCATTGACGTTTAACTGCACAGTCATGGTGTTAGTTAGGCATTGACACTACCTGTGACACTTCATTTCATAAAATTACAGAAAGGATACTTTTTATAGTTTAGGGCCTGCCTCTGAGTACTCAGCACCCAGGTTCCTACTGTTGGTAGATCAGTGTTTATGCCAATTGCTTTGTCATTTTCTCTATATTTTCTTTATGATCCAGTTCTCTATTTTTCAATTGAGAATTTCCAAAAGACTTACAGAAACAGTTCTAAATTCCCAAAAACATGCATGCTTGTCTTCCAGTTACTACTCATCCTCCAGTCCCCAGAACATAACTCTTGACAACCTATGGTATATAGTAAAGTAGCCCAAACTGTTTAACTGGCCAGAAATAATATAGTAAGTAATATTATTATAGTGTAAGGAGACAAGAGAGAAGCTAAATATCCTTAGAATAAAACACAAATTACATAACTAGATTGACAAAGACCACTCTAAATTTCTCCTTTTCTCTTATATAGGAAACAGATGCCTAGATTTTATGATGTATCCATTCCATCATTCATTCCCTTATTTATTCACTTAGCTCTGTGCCTTTTAAGTTTAACTGGAAGCAGTAGATACTCTATATACAATGGTTTTAAGGAACGATTAGTGTGTAACTAATGTCAATATATCTATAATAGGATTAATTACTGTATTCTATTCTGAGAACAGCTTTTCAGGAGGCCACTTTTCCTGTAATATGTAAATAACACGGGATTATAAATTTCTGTGTAATAAAGAAGATAAACAGCTATAAGGACTGAGTTTATTTACATCCATTAAAGGAAGTGAGGTCTCATTTCTTTCCTGCAATGAAAATTACCAGAGAATCATTCTACAATGAAGAATTCTATGCCTAGGATACCCAAGCACATCAAATAGTTTTCACATTCTTTTCTGTACCAAAGCAGCTTCCTATAGTATTTAGCACCAAATTTGTTTTGTTCTGTGTAGGAGCACATTTGGAACCAAGCTTTCCAAAGCTCAGGGGATATTTGCTCTGCAGAATCTCTTTTGAAGTACTAGAACACAAAAAGGAGGTCAGAAGATTTGGCCAATAAGATGGCAGCCAAGTGGGGTGTCTTCATCTGAACTCCATGTGGTCCAAGTTCATGCTGCCATCTAAAACCCATGCTCAGATGACTCACCTCACCCAATCCCAAAGTCACTTCCTGCTTACACAAAATTTTTAAAAGGGACTTTAGGGGTATAGCTTGCATCTGGGTTTAAAACATGGATGCATGGATGCATTTAATCAAAATGACATAGGAGATAAAGGGAATTGAAAAGTCCTGAAGTTCTGTTGAATCGCATTACATTAACTCTACACCTCACATAGCTCAGGCCAGCCTGTGTTTTCTTTGAAGTAAATTACAATCCTGGATCTGGACTGCTAAGGTTATAAAAGAGTCAATGGAATTTTAGGGTGGAGGTGGGAATTAGGATTTTAACCCTACTACCAAAGCTGAGCCGGAATAACTAGAGTCTATCTTGTTAACATTTCCTCTGGCAAATTGAATGAGATCTACTTTATTTCCTTTAAAACATGACATACAATGTTGTTGATGCTACCAAAGCGGATTTTCTTTTTCTGAATTATTTACAATTATTAATTATTATTGACTATGTAGTAACAACCACCAGCTCTATAATTCATTTTGTATAATGTCAACCTTAATTTTGAGTCAAAGTAGTTTAGTTATAAACTACTTAGTTGGTTTCTCAACAGAATCAACTGCATTTCAAAGATAATAAATTGTTGTGTGCTACAGATTATATTCTATACTCCCTGTAATTTTTGAGTTCCAAAAAAATGTCTCAGGTATTCTAGGAGGTGCTTGATGAATCTGTATAATAAATCTGTATAATAAATAATATCCTATAGCAAAAAGATTTTAATGCTAATGTTTGGAAGTTATATTAAACTATGTTATACAAGTTTAAGCTCTCTCAAATGATACCCAGTTCAAAATTGGCCCAGTCTTGAGGATTATTATATCTATTTTAATAGGGAGAATGTAAAGCATTAACTACATTAAAAGAAAAAAAAATAGAAGAATGTCATCAACATCAATAATATCAGCACTATGTTGACAAGAAATCAATAAATAATCTGCTAAATTAAGTATGACCCTTTTTTTTTTTTTACAGAGAACATATAGCGTGCTAATGGCTGTCCATTCTATCTAATATCATACCATCTGTTCTTCTTGGAGTTCTACTTTGGAAATGGTAAATGTTTTTAAATGTATGTTGGAGCAAGGTTTATCACACTTGCTAGACAAAATGTGGCAAGTATTCTACCTACCTCCTTAAATATGCAAATGAGCCTTCAGTTATTTGCATATTTAAGCCTAAATTAGTTCTTCTAATCAAATGAAAGAGAATATCAACGAATGTAAAAAAAAAAAAAAATCTGTGAGCATACAAGAATTACAATAGCAAACAAGTGTCCAAAAATTTAGGGTTAGTAGAATCAACAAAAAATAACGTCATCCAAATTGTACCAAATGGAAAGCCCATAATTAAAAATAACTTGTTATTCATAGTTAAAAGTAGACTAATTTGGTTAGCTTTATTAATTTCATTATATGCAAACAAAAACATACTTTGTTTTTTTCCAGGTGCCTTTCTTCTAACTTGTTCCAATGAATAGACAAATTAAATAACTCTTTACTCCTACAGTGCTTCTTCAAGATAAATCATATGCATGTATCAGGGAAAACAATGTATAACCTGATAAATGGTCAGAAAAACTTAGGTTAGAATTTTAGTTCTTTCAAGGTGGAGAGAAAATTTTCATCCTATCACATAAACATACAGATCAAGCAGCGCTTAGCATATGTACAATCAGAACTGAGTGGAGTACAAAAATTTGTACACCACTATCGATAGCAGCATTGTTCCTGACAGACAATGGAAACAACCCAAATGCCCATCACCTTATAAATGGATAAATAAAATATGGTATACCCATGCAATGGCACGTTATTCAACCATAAAAAGGAATGAAGTACTGATAAATACAGCAACATAGATGAACTTCGAAGACATTATGCTACATAAAAGAAGCTAGCCACAAAAGACCACTTACATTTACATGAAATGTCCAGAATAGACAAATGTATAAGACAAAGTAGACAAGTGATTGCCTAGAGCTGGAATAAAAAGAGGGAATGGAGTGGCTGTTAATGGGCAGGGAGTTCTCTGTAGTGGGAAAATGGTAAAAATATTCTAGACTGTAATAATATTTGCACACTCCTATGAACGTAATAAAAAAACCTTAAATTTTGTACTTTAAATGAGTGAATTGTATATCTCAATAAAGTTGTTTTTCAAAAGCATAAAGAAGGTTTGACTAATCATCTGGGCTTATTGTAATACAGAGATACAATTATGTACTTACTTTTCTACACAAATCAAATTCACTTGAAAATTACTGGTGCCTTTATTTTATTTATTTATTTATTTATTTATTTATTTATTTATTTATTTAGTGGAGGAGGAATGTAATTCCTGTATCTCACAACTATTTTAAGGAGGTTTTCTTTGCCTCCCTTTAAAAAAAACTGAGAATGTTCAAAGTGGGACAGACTTTTTTTTTAATTATATCAAAGGAGGATAATCAGAAGTGATACAGTCATCACAATTGGCATAAACTCATTGTTTTTATCTTAATCTTCTTTTCTTCATTCCTTTGTTGTTGCCATTGTTCTGTTCTAGTATTACAAAAATTTGCCAAAATAAAGCTTTGTTTTTATACTTATCAGCATTAACCTGAGGTTAATCATTTACCTTGAGTGTTGTCAAACAATGCTTATTTTCAGGATAAGTTAATAATATCAAAAACAATATTTTTATGGTCTGTCACCCACCAAAATACTCTGCAATAAGAAAAGAAAATTCAATTGGTTAACTGGCCTTGCATAATTTAACTGTCCAATAAATTCCACAATGAACACTCAGAAATCTAAGCTGGTAATCCTGACAAACTCCCTCCTCCTCTTAGTCCTTTCCTTACACTCTCTAAAAGGTATGAAAAACATCAATCATAATATTGACATCTAGCTCTAATTTGTACAATACTTCATGTGCTCTCCTTGGTAATCTCCTTAAAATCACCCTAGCTATCCTACAACCTAGAAGATGTTGCCTTTAAGTTGCAATTTTCATGTGTTGGTATTTTATGACATTTCTTTTGGCAGAGAAGCAAACTGGAAACCCTTATAAACAAGAAATACCTCAAGTAACAAAAATTATATGTCTCCCTGGTTCTTCCAAGTGCACTCTGAAACATGGCAAATCTTTTCCCATAGGATGATCTTACTAGCTCCCAGTATAGATTTATACAGTATCTTTAACCACTGTTTAAACTCCATCTCTGACTTAACAAATCCAGCCACAGCCTCGAAACTGATTTATACAATGGGAAAACTCTGCTCAGCAGGGTTCCAGAAGATCATGACCATGAGAGTGATGCCACAGTAGAAAGTAAAACATGAAGGATCATGGATCTTCATGGAAATTTGCACCACACCCAGCTGAGTTAATCTCAAAATGTCCTAAATAACAGAGAAACTGGAGTAAGGGCATTTGCATAAGCTTTTCTCTCTAGCTGTCAACTACAGCAAGTTCTGTGAGCATTTATTCAGAACCTAGAGCTCTCTGCTCAGCTGCACAAAGTCAAGGCCAAACACAAAATTAGTTAAGAACCGCTCCTCCTTCAAAAGACAGCAATTTTCAGATAAAATCACCTAAAAGTGTTTACCATCTTACCACATAATAATACTTTTTTTTTCAATGTTTTATAGAGCTCTTGGGCGTTGCATTATCATCATATGCATGCCAAATGATTTGTAAACAGTAAAATTTGAAAAGGATGAGATAGTAGATAAGAAAACAGAATAAGAATATTGATCACATTCAAAAATCTTTTATTAGTTGACTAATGGGTTTTGCTTTTATGAAAAGAAATGTTAGAATAATGTTTTCATTTGTCCAAGTAAAGTCCACCTGACACTCTTACAAGTGTTTGGGAAAAGAAAATTCACCTTCTCTTAGAATATTTATCATTTTCCTCACATGTCACATGGATTCTTCATAAGTGATTCATCTTACACATGAAAAGTAAATGGTATCTGCATATAAGTTGATTGCAAAACTGTTACCTGCTAAATCTTTCTAATAGTATATTTGAATATCACCAAACTAAAATGAGTGAGATTTGCTGCTTTCCTCAGATACAGTTTTTTACTTCAATGACTTTTTTAGAAGCAAATAAAATAATTCACTTCTATTTCAATAAATATGTTGAGGTTTCCTTCAAGACTCCCTGGATCTTACAAAAGCTACCTGTGCACCCATGCTGGGCCTCACATTAATTTTACAGGCTCCAAGAATCCGGGGCTGCAGGGAGCAGAGGCGGGCAGAGCCCGGGAAACAACGTGTAAGATAACAATCATCGAGCCTATTAACGTGGTTTCAAATCGTCCGGGCCGGCACTCCGGATTCACAGTAATTCCTGGTGTTAGTTCTCGCTCAGCGACAAGTTGATGGGGCAGAAGGTGGGGAGGAAAGTGACCCTGGAAGCGAAGTGTTGGTTTTACACCCGCTGAGTATCTGTTACAAGGGAATTTCCTCTGGCGCCAGCAGGTATTTTGAGCAGGCATCCAGAGGGATCCCAGAGGGGAAGGATGGGAGTGGGGGAAACGGAACCGTAAGTTTGGGGATCAAAGCATTACAGATCTCAGAGGATATAGGTAAGATCTGGATTGATTGGCCCAAGGACTTGAAGCGGGATATGGAAGATATTTAGAATTTCTGAAGCTTAGAGCGCCATGGGAAGGAGTTGGAATAGTAGGGATCCCAGAGGCCAGATCATCACACCTGGCCAACGAGGTAAAATTCCTGAAAAGACCAGAGAAGATGGGGGAGACTTTGCCCTGGCTTTGTAACCTGAGGGCCCCAGAGGGCAACTCCAGCCTCTGGTCCTGCCTGCGTGCTGGGGCTGGGCTGCAAGTGGTCCCAAGAAGCGGCGGAAAAGCGGATGAGGCTCCCGGGAGGGCCAGGGGCGCCAAGGTGCGCTCAGAAGCCACGACCAGTCTTTCCTGGAGTTCTGGGAGGCAGAGCCATTAAAGCCCGGCTGCCCGCTGAAGTGCTCGGCAAAAGTGACTGCGATTTATTTGGATTAGTCACTATAAAGGTCTGGGGAGACAGTTATTTATCTGATGCAAGGCCTTGACAAATTGACTAGGCAGTGCAAGAGAGGACAGTCCCTCTGACCTCTGGCTGTGCCTGGGGCGGAAAGCAGGATACTCCCACCTGCTCCCGACCCGCAGGGGCGCGCACGTGCGCGGAGAGGCGCGGCTCCACCTGCGGCCGAGCGGCGGCCCCTGCCCGCCGAGGTGCCCTCTCCTGGCAGGAAGGGTTCTGACCGCTGCCTGCAGGCCCTGCAGGGATTCCCGCTCACCCTCCGGCGGCACCTTCTCGAAGGTTCCGGGAAGGTCACCAAATATTCGATCTGGCCGGGTTGCCCTGCATGTGACCCGATCCTGGGCCCACACTGGAGGGTCCACCTTGGTAAAAATCGTTCGGTCTGGCAGCATTAGGGTCATATATCAGAGAAGTCGTTTAGAAGTTTTTGTGTGTATGTGTGTTTTTTTTAAAGCACTGACAAATGATTTGAAACTGAACTCTAATTCCATTTAATATGGAATACGACACTAATGTACTTATTGGCCCTTAATTAAGATGACTTAGACCTGGGTGTCACCAAGTCTGCAGTAGACGCTCTGCGACAGCCTACAACCCTTGCTTTTTACAGATCATACACCTAAGGAGAAAAGAACAAACCACCGCTAAAGTTCATTTGTTCTGCATTTCTGAACTTAATGTCTCTCATTTTTGTCATTAATATTAATATATGGAGCTACATAAAGAACTATTAACGACTGACCAACCCAAAGAAATAAGTAAATCTAACTTGAAATGTAATCAAAAGGATTTTTTTCCATCAGTATTTTGCTTTTAATGTAACTCTTGGTTACCTCGGCTTTAAGGCCATCGCTGTATACGGCAATGCAAAGCCGTAAGGCTAAATACCAAATGCGTAATTCTAAACAGCAATTACAACGATAGGTAATAAGGAAACCTAATCACTTTGCTTTCAGAATCTAGAATCTGAAATAGTCCTTTTTGGACAATCGCTTTAAAACAAACAAACACCTCTGCATCCTGCAGTGATGTTAATCTTTTTCATTGTTTGCCTTTATTTTGGTTAAAGACCTAAGACTGGGAGAGTAATTCGAATAAATGGTTTCTAATTCGGTAAAAGAAAACTTTTCCCTTCAGTTCAGTGTAGCCAGAAGATGGGGGTTTTAGCCCTTCTGATGGAGATTATTTGAACCTGAAAATTTTGCGTGGCTATCTATCATGCTAAAAGTCAGGGCGAGATAAAGTGTAATCTGGCTCTGATTTCTGCTAGAAAGAAAACACTGAAATGACTGCTCATCTATCACTGTGCCCACCCGCCCCTCTTCCACCCTGGTTTAATTGACAATGTAACACCAAGCTGTTTGTGTCTTCCTTGGCTGTTGGAAATGAAACTCACCCTGTTGAAGGGGGAGCTTTAAATTATTGAGTTCTGCATGTAAAGCAATAGTAGGAAGAAGAAAAAAAGTATAAGAAACCTAAAAACACTACCATCAGCTCAAGAACAGTGGTGAGCCAGCCATTCACATTCTGTGATGACTCATGGGGCTTTTCTTCTTGTCTGACTACTTGATTAATTTGCATATATATAGATCCTTTGACTTATGGTTGCTACTTAAGAGTTCAGTTAAGATACTATTTGTAAAATCTTTCTAAACTAATCGTAAGCATACCTATTCTAATGATTATGGAAATTAGAATGATCACATCATTTGTTTCTAATCCAGGTCAGGATTTCTTAAAATGGTAACACCCAATTTTGACAAGAATCCAATGAAACAACTACTACTCTCAAATACTGCTTGAGAATGTGTAAGTTAGAACAACCTGAGAATGTCTAAAAGACTTTAAAGTGGGTGTACCTTTTAACCTAGTAATTCTATCTTAATAGAATTTATTAAATGGAAAGAATTACAGATACGCACAAAGATGTTACTTAAGGAACATTCACAATAACAAAAAACTAGAAACAAATATATACAACATGAAAAATTATTTTGCCACTCAATTATGTCATAAAAAATTTAATGACATACAGTGATACTTATAACATGTAAGATAATGAAATGAATTACTATAAAATGTAATTCAATTTTTGTAAAAATATTTGTATAGAAAAGAAGATATATGTGATGGTGGTTTACCACAGGGTAGTGGTATTCTACTATTTTGTTCAAAAGTTGGATTAGACACATATATACACATAAATTTTTAAATACAAATACTTTATACAATGGAAGGTAAGTCTTCCCTTTCATGTCTTCTGGTAGTTCTGCTTTGTTTTGAAGCTTTATAATGAAACTATACTTAGGTACTACTTGGGTACAATGATAATAAATTATATATAATTTTTATAATAGACCAGCAATAAGCCAACAACCAATACTGTATGAAGAAGCCAAAGAGGATGAAAAGCAAAGGAAAGGTCAGTGTTTTTATCATGAGAAATGTGATGGTGGTCTGAAAAGAACAAGTTCAGAATATTGGGAAGGAAAGAATCCTGATTACAGGCATGAGAATGGTGGAAGTGGGGGTCACACACATAACCTACTCAAGATTTTTATCTCTGCCTTGGAGAAATACTAAAGAGAATAGGTAACCTCAGACATTTCAGTGTTAAGTTTGTGTGGTTCTCAGCCTGTCAGAGCCACCAAATTGCCATGAGACCTTTGCTGAAATTGTGGGAGAACATTCCCTCTTTTTCTACAGAGGGTAAACATAGGAGAAGGTATATCTGGACTTTCAGGAAGCAATTCTAATTCTATCTGGTTCCTGATACAGAATTCAACTGGGCAAAAGTCAGAGGATAAACATAGGCTGAGTTTTAATGATCAACATATTTTCCGGCGTATAAGACGACCCCCTAATTTTACAGTTAAAACATAGGTTTAGTCCTATATTCACTGTATAAGACTACAGCCTCGGAAGTGGGGGGTAGTCTTATACAGCGAATATAGGCCTAAACCTATGTTTTAACTGTAAAATTAGGGGGTCGTCTTATATGCCCAGTCGTCTTATACGCCGGAAAATACGGTAAGTGCTAAACCCTGATGTACTAAACCACCTACTGCTGTATATCTTTGGAATTTTCACCTGTAAGAACCCATAAAACTCCTTCTTTCGTGAAATCATGATGGGTTTTTCTGTCACTTGACACAGAACCTATCCAAAAGACCTATCTTTATTTGGAACATAAACTAAATAATGTAAGAAAAGACATCTTAAAATAAATTTCAAGATAACCAAAAAAATTTATATGACCATCAGTTTCATTGTCTGTCTCATAGTTCTTACCAGCACAGTTTGCTAACCAATGCTAAAATAACATTGGGCGCTTTGAATTTCACCTCCTTTCCTTCCTTCTCTCTAATGGAGGTGATTAATGAATAGTGAAAAGTCCCAAAAGGTGAATATGAAAGAGACTGGATAATCAATCCCAAAGGCTAAAGCAGTGAATCCCAAAGATAGTCAGTCCAGTAGGTAAAATGTTCTTTGGCTTCATTCGAGTTATCACAGATACCCATTCCTGGTATACTGCTAAAGAGTGGATAGTAGATTTACTTTTCAATGTTAACACTTGAAATATTCCATACTATCAAAGAATTACTTTATTAGACATAAATTTGTTTCCATATTACTTGAGAGAACATAAATTAATGACTTATTAAGCTTATGTGTTTTTTATGGTTAATAATGTTATATGATATGATATAATTATATAATATTTGCTCCACACAAAAGATATTTTTGCAATATATATGTATGTTATAAAACATAGTAATAAGGTGAAGCCAAGATGGCTCAATAAGTTAAGTGCTCATTTTGCAGCCCTGGGGACTGAGGATCAAATCTCAGCCCGTGGGGACCCATATTTTGAACTGAGGTGTGCTGCCCATGTGAGAGGACCCCAGTTCAGTTCTCGCCCCCTGATTCAACCCCTGGCTGGAGAGGGTGTGCCTCCCATGCGGGAGTCCCCCAGCCCAGTTCCCCCCCCTGCAAGGTCACTGCCCACCTGTGTGGAACAAAACCATGTCAAAAACTGATGTACAACTATGGAGACTGCTCTGGGCTCTTCCCCTTCTCTATGCCTCCCTCTGTCTCTGTCCCTATATCTGTCAAAAACAATAAAAATAAATCTTAAAAAACAAACAAAAAAAAAAACATAGTCATAAAAACAGAGTTATAGACTGAAGGTTTGCCCCCAAAATTCCTGTATTGAAAGCTAATTTTCTTTTCTTTTTTTTAATATTTTATTTATTTATTTATTTATTTTTGACAGAGAGAGAGAGAGAGAGAGAGAGAGAGAGAAAGAGCGAGAGAAAGAATGAGAGTGAGCGAGATACAGAGAGAGAACTGAACTGGGGGAGCTCCTCAGTTCAGCATATGGGGCCACACAGGCCAGGGCCGGGACTTGATCCCTGGTCCCCGGTGCTGCAAAGTGAGCACTTAACCCACTGAGCCATCCCGGCTTCCCCTGAAAGCTAATTTTCAATATGATGGTATGTGAATGTGGGGCCATTGGGCGGTGATTAAATCACCAGGGCAGAAGTCTCATAAGTAGGATTAGTGTCTCCCTTAATAAAGAGACTATACAGAGCTCCTTAGCCCCTTCCACTATGTGAGGATGCAATGAAAAGAACCAGGAAGCGGGCCATCACCAGACACTGAATCTGCTGGCACCTTGATCTTGGACTTCCCAGCCCCTAGAACTGTGCAAAATAAATTTCTGTTGTTTATAAGCCACACAGTCTATGGTTCTGTTATAATAGCTCCAAATGGATTAAAACAACACCTAGAATCGCCACTCAACATAAAACTAAAACCTTGCCAACACCAGTGAATCTATTAATATGTGTGCTGTCCCCATCACAGCTCTTTACACCCCCAAGAAAACATCACTATATTGAGTTTTGTGTTCACCATTCCATATATTTCTATATAGTTTCATCATATAACAGATATAATACATATGTATCCCTAAGCAATCATACTGTATGCACTCATCTATTGTTTCATTTTTCAACATTATGTTTTATTTTCCATCATTCAACATTATGTTCCTATGATTCATCTATAATGTTAAATATAGCTGCGGTTCATGTAATTTAGTTTTCCCTATTGTATAATACTAAGTCTTTGTTTGCTATCTGGTATTTTTATGCATTTTTTTTCCTTTTTTCATTTCTAGTATAGTGTGGGGTACTAAGTGTGGGAAGAATACAGGGGCTGTCTGGAAAAATCCGGCCATAAATGCCTCTATTTTTCATATTACATGGCTGGATGCTTTGTGGACAGCCCTTGTATACCTCAGGCAGTATCTGTATGAGAAGGTCATAGTAGGAATATCGATTCTCTCTCAGAAGTTATTGTATAAAGAAAAAGCTGCCAAATCTATCACAGTCCTCCCAGAACAAATTGCAGTGGTGTCTTCATTTTAAAAAACAAAACAAACAAACAAATAAACAAAAAACCCTAGATAGAAACTATGAAGAATTATGGGTAAAATTCCCCAAAAACTTTAAGGCAAACCTCATCAATTATTTTAGTCATTAATAGTTCATTATGGTTTCAGAAGTGAACAGAAAACTATTTATCTTGTTTCTCTTTAAAACACTTAACATAATTGTTAATACTAAAGCCACATACCTGGTTAAAAATTAAAGTGTAATAATATTCACCAATTAAAAGGAACAAAATACTAATATATACAATAATATGGATGAACCTCAAAAGCAGGCTAAGTGAAAGAAGATGCAATAAGATCACATATTCTATGATTAATATAATTTATAGCAGATGCCAGGATGGCTCAGCAGATTAGCACTCACTTTGCAGCTCTGGGTTCCAAGGATCGAGTCCCAGCTCTGGCCCGTGCAGACCCATATGCTGAACTGGGGAGTGTCTCCCATGTGGGAGGCGCCTGGCCCAGTTCTCACTTGCGCAGCCCCCCACCCACCTATGTGGAATGAAACCATGTCAAAAATTGATGACATATAACTATGGAGATTGCTCTGGGCCCTCCCCCTTCTCTCTCTCTGAAAACAGTAAAATACATCTTTAAAATAATAATAATAATAATAATTCATAACTTATATAATAGGCCTAGAAAAGTCAAATCTATAGATGTGGAAAGCAGATCAGCTATTATATTGCCTGGGGCTGGGGGCAGGAGTGAGAATTAACTGCAAATGGGCAAGATGGAACTTTCTGGAGTGATGGAAATTACCTACAATTGGATTGTAGTGATGCCTGCATAATTTTTAAAATTTACTAGAATTATTAAAGTTTAAGGATGAATCATATGATATGCAAATAATACTTCAATAAAGCTGTTACAAATTGAAATGCTGTCCATCATAATGTCTCTAAAATACTAAATCTGATTCATTTTTGTTTGATTTCATTTCATTAAGGCACCCTATGAGTTGTCTGAGTTTTTGAAAAAACAGCTTCAGTCTACTAAATTTTAATATTTACATAAACAGTTTAATGTCCCCATTTCAAAGTAAAAGTAGAATGGGTGAGAAAGGCCACTAGATGACTTGCTCATGTAGATGGCATCTGAATGAGTTAGGTTACTTGCTAAGGGACCTAGATTAGGGCATTGGAAAGATAACCACCTCTCCACATAGAAGAAGAGAAATCTTAAAACAGCAGCAGAATTCCCAAGGGATCCTATGTCATGATGAGGAAGGATTACAGGAAACTTCTACTAACACTTTATTTTGCTTCCTGGAGCTCCGGGAGAGGATTCAGTAACTCAGTGAACAGGTCAATAGCTACTTACACTATATAGAGTTACCCACAGCCCTCATTATAACTTATGCACTGCGGGCTCTTTTTAAATCCCTCTTTCTTTCAGTTCTAGGCATTTAAGGTTTTTTTTGTCTGCACAAGTTAGCAACCATCAGTTGAGTTTGCTTTGTGAAGTGGTGGTTAATTAAAGTGGAATACTGTGCACCAGACATACCTCCAAAGAAAATCGAAGATAGAAAGTCAAGAACAAAAAGATGATTTGGCCAAATTTATCCCAGTCTTTTGGATATAATTTTTAATGCAAAAGAGCATTTTGGCCTCAATATGGACCAGCCCCAGAGCTAAACTGTGCAGGGGGAAAACAGCAAAATTTTTAAAGTTTTGTTTTTTAATTTTTTTAATAATGTGTGTGGAGCAGAGAAGAAAGATAATTGTTTATATTATTTAAGCTCATTTCCAAAGTACCAGTTTTGTCTCACTTATCTTTACATTTCAGAAAGAAAAAAAATAGCATAAATTGTCCTAACAAGAATTCCTCTGTTTTGCACATATAGAAACAATGAAAGTGTGTTAGTGTAGACAAGCAGTCAAAAAAAAATATTATAGATGAGAAAATTATAAGATAACCAAGCGAGTTGCCATCAGCCAAAGTTACACTACATTTTTCTTTTATGTTATGAAGAAAAGAATCTTGTTTCTCAACAGGTCTGGGTTTCTCTGGTGTTCTGCATACTTTTAAAAGGGTCCGGCAGAAGTAACACCCCTTTTTCATGAGCTGGTAATACCTCTGCCAGAGCGTTGCTTCTGCTTGACCATGTAGACATCCATCACTTGATTTTGAGTATTCTAGGAAGTGAGAAAGGATGTTTTATTTCTATATGCTATTTTTTGATAGGTGAAGGACAAAAAAAATTTTGCAGAGGCTTTAAAATAATATTCTTTTAATTAGCTTCACATGGTTTGTATCAATAACACTTCTAGCATCAGAAATGGAAGTCTAATACAATGCAAGTTGTTTTCATATGTCAGATTCATTTTTTTTAAATAAAAGGCACATCTGAACTAAGCATCACTAAATAATTTAGCATCTTTTTCTTTCACAGTGAGAAAATCATTTATTAACAAAATTTCATCACTTTTTAAAATCACAAAAAATTCAGAAAAGATACTAACCCAGTACCAATTTTAAAATAAATATTCCAACTAAAAATATCTGAACCTGCATTTTAATCTTTGGTGTGTGTTTTTGTTTGTTTGTTTTGTTTTGTTTTGTTTTTAAGTGTTACTTGCATGGCAAAGAAAGTTGTGATTATTATCTCCAGGGCCAAATATGTTGTGATATCAATTACCTACTGTGAGGCCTTTACAAAACACCCTATATATTTATTCCACCATGGTGGAATTAAATTCATAAATTTAATTTGGAAAAAAAAAAATGATTTTTAGTAAAAACAATCATTTAAATCACCAGAAAGTGAAGGTAAGCACTCAAAGTACTTATACCTTAAGACTGAATAGATTTTTAATTTTGTGACTAAGATCAGCAGCCACTTTTAATCCAAAATAATAGGATTTCAGATGTTATTAAAAATTTTCCTTTTTCCTCACACATTTTTTAGGGTGTAAGTTTTAGCAAAGGTGTTTCTTTGTTGCTGTTGTTGTTGTTGTTGTTGTTGTTGTTGTTGTTGTAAGTCTTATATATAATCTTAACCCTACCTAGCCTAAAGTGAAAATTATGAGTGGTGGCATTTTATTATTAAAAAAGGCCACAGAGATAGCAGTCACAGCATCAACCACCATCATAACAACAACCAATATTTTAAGTATTTACTATATGTTAAGCACTAAACTAAATCGCTTTATGTATAACTTCTCAGTTAATATACAAAAACACCGTGGGGACCCTTCCCTATTGTCACTATGTTAAACAGGAGGACAATGAGGCACAGTGAAATTAAGGGACTTGTCCAAGTTTAATCAACATCATAATTCTATTAATAACCTTCATGTTTTATAATTTAATAGGATGTGAGCATTACATTTTCTGTCCAACATTTAATTCACTTTTCTGTCCAAATTTATTTGAGAAATATTATACCCAGCCCTTCCTGGGCAGACTGTCTCAATTTGGTCAGTTTTTGCAATTGGGTTAAAAGAAAAAAAAGAACTTACTTGTTCGTGTATGAGGCATTTTTGTATCTTCGTAATGTTCTAGCTGAAAAGAATACTGGCTTTATCTAAAATATGTCAGAGTGACCAGTTAAAAAGACCCCAGTACATTCAATCAAGTGTTTGTTTTGTCTATAGAGTAATCCCAAAAAATGTTTGCCAAATTTTATTAGTGAATTGATCTAACCCATGTCTAGTTCTGTGTGGGAGCTGTGTGGTAGACTCAAATGCACTGGTTGAAGAATTCCTAAATTCTTCTACTAATGGGTTCATTAGAATTGATTTAGAGCTTCTAACTAAAGAATGCTCCTCCTCTCTCTCTAGGAGGATTGCCCTTTGCAAATTTTAGGAATGAGTATCAGATGACCCTTCTCGTCATAGACCATGAATCTGAATTTAAAGCTCTTCATTCTAATGATTCCTCAAAAGAGAAAACAAAGACAAACAAAGCCTGAGGTTTGTTTTTCTTATTGTTATCATTGTCATTGGTAAAATGACATTAGAATACAGTAAACCTTCAAATATCAGAAGAGTCCTAGGCATATCCTGAGTAGGTTGAAAGCTGAAAGTAATAATAAGAAAAACCATTTTTCCTGTTATAATTCCTAAAGATAAATGTTATAGACTGATTTGTGTGCCCCTAGTCACCACCACCACCACCACCACCACCAATTCCTGTTGAAGCCATAGCCCCCAATGTGACTAGACTTGGAGACGGGACTTTTATAAGATAACTAAGGTTAAATAAGGCCATACAACATGGATGGACCTAGAGACTATCTTATTAAGTGAAATAAGTCAGAATGAAAGAATCCGGAAAAATATGACCTCACTTATAGGTGGAATATAAAACGGAAAGTTACAAAGACACAGAGACCTATGGACACACCCAATAACTTGGTGATTGCCTGAGGGAAGGGGAGGAGGGGGGAGGGAGAGAGGGAGGGGAGGTGG
>PVKE010034693.1:0-17268 GCA_004027555.1 Craseonycteris thonglongyai
GGGGTGTGTTGGTCATGGGTTATTGTGAGTGCCCAGGCTCTGGACATGAAAAGATTGGGATTCCTGACCCTTGCAGGTTGGTCAGTGCTCTATGACCTATACTAGCTAAGGACTTGTGAGTAGAACCCATATGTGACACCTCTTGGCTGAGTATTGATGTTGGCATAATGCCCTCCAGAAGATTCTTTCCTTTAAAAAAAAGTATTCTTTTCAGTTACAGTTGACATTCAATATCATTTTATGTTAATTGCAGTTGTACATCACAGCAGTTAGACATTTATATAATTTACATAGCAACACCCTCCCCCCCATTAGTCTAGTACCCTCCTGGCATAATACATAGTTGTTGAAACATTACTGACTCTATTTTCTTTGCTATACTTTACATCCCCATGACTGTCATGTAACTACCAATTTGCACTTCTTAATCCCTTCGCCTTTCAACCTGTCCCACCCCCACCCCTCCCAGAAGACTCTTTGTCCTCTTCAAAGGTGACCAGTGATCATTTACAGTGTGTGTTTCCAGGTGGTGGTACCCATCAGGGTACATGCTGGGCCATTCAGCGGTACACAAAAATAATCAGTAATGGCAAACAAACAAACAAAACAAGTAAAGTAAAACAAATGTATAATGTTAGTTATGGAACAATCAATGTTAAGTCTGAATCACTGTTAATAGAGACACTTCAAAATTAGATCACATTAGCAAACGATGGTTAGTGAGGGAGTGCGTGGCTATGAACCCTTCCCCCGAACCACTCTTCTATCAATCATACACACAATTTGAGCACAATCCCTTTGCGATGTTTCTAGAACTTCCCCAAACATATAAATATATCCATAGCCAGACTGTTTGATCAATTTAGTTACTGACTGAATAAAAGGAGCTGCATTTCCTTTCATCATCATTCTTTTCAAGTAGTTTTTTAATTTAATGTTTAACACAGTTTCAGTTATAATTGGCAGTAATTTCCAAGTGTGTCAGTTAGAGCTTTTTCTTCTTAGACCTTAAAAAATAAGTACCTCATCTCTCTCTGTCAAGAACAATGAAAATAAATCTTTAAAAAAATAAATAAGTACTGCAACAAGCTTAAGCAAGTTCATACTTAAGACTGTATCTTGCATCTTTTGAACCTGATTTCAAGAAACTAAGTGCATCAAAGCAAGCTCAACGATCTCACTACCAATGATTCAATCAGCTAGTGACCCGAATAATAATTATTATAGACTTTTCAGATAACACAAATAAATGTTACTATTAATAATAAATAAAAAGCTTTTTAAATACAGTGATACCTTGGAATCCAAATGCCCCAAAACTTGAACAACTTGGAATACAAATGAAAAAGTCAAGCAAATTTTGCTTTGAAATCCAAACACTGCTTTGGAATCCGAATGCCCACACATTGTTCGCATGGCACGTATCAACTCTACAGCCTGTAGCTTTATCCGAATGCCCACTTGTCTTGGAACACGAACATTTTGGAACTTGAACAAGGTTCTGGGATGGATTAAGTTCAAATTCCAAGGCATCACTGTACTTGATCCTCATTATCAATATTTAACTATTATGAATATTTTAACATTAAATCAGTGGTTTATATTTTTAGTGTAATAATTTTTCTTTCCTAACTTATTACCTCATTTTCACTGTTTTACATTAAGATAAGCACTGGACAAAAGTGTCAGTGTTTAAAAACAGCTATTATAAAATCTAGAGGCAAGAAAGCTGGAATGGCTCAGAGGGTTAAGTGCTTGCTTTGCAGCCCTGGGGACCAAGGATTCAATCCCAGCCCTGACCTGTGTGGACTCATATGCTAAGCTGCAGTGTGCTTCCCACATTGGAGACCCCTAGCTCAGTTCTCACCACTTGTTCCGCCTCTGGCTCGAGGCGGCATGTCTCTCATGCAGTAGGTCCCCAGCCCAGTTCCCACCCTGCGTGGCCCCTACCCACCTGTGTGGAATGAAGCCATGTTGAAAACTGATGATGTACAACTATGTAGACTGCTCTGGGCCCTCCTCCTTCTCTCTGTTTTCTCTGTCTTTGTCTGTCTCCATCAAAAACAATAAAATAAATATCTTTAAACTATGGGTTTAAAAGGGGTACACAAGTAGAAAGAGGCTGGGAACACTGATTTAGATGGTGGCTTCTCCATAAGTCTGGGTTCTAAAGTATATCTGACATGGAACACAGCCCATGGAGTTGCTGAAAACAACATCTTTGTTATCTGAAGCTACTGAACTATGGAATTGATTGTGACCAGAGCATGTCCTAGCTTGCTCTGTCTAGCACACAATCATATTCATCTGCTTCTTACCAATGCCAAGCCAAGTTCAGAGAGGTTGGGTAAGTTTCCAAGGTGAAGAAAAATGATTAAGTGGTGGAACCAACATTTGGACTCATGCAGTCTGACTCCAGGTTCTCTCTCATATTCTACACAACACTGAGCTAAATGTGCAAATGCATGACCCATTGTGCCACTGGTCGCTTCTTAGAGTTGTGCAACTCTTGCCATAAAAATGTACCCACGAATACGGCATACATGCCCTTGCATCATAAAATAAATAATCCCGTAAACCCAATACAGCCATTCCCAAGACCCTTTGGGACTGTAAGAGAAGTTGTGGAAATTTACATGATACTTCGTCTTTCCATTTTCTAGAAAGATTCCTAGTATGCATATAAATATGATCTGAATTCAGAGATGAAGAGGCCCCCAGCTAGGCACAATAAAGCCAATTTTGCTTCTTCAACTGAGCACTGCTTTGTAAAATAATCCTGTGGAACTCTCCACTAAATAAGTAACAAACTAGTCACATAGGGCTTTCTTTGAATTTACTGTGAAAGCTGTAAAGGACAATTGTCTCTGAACCAGGTACATCAAATACAGGCCTGCTACTGTGTAAAAGCTTGGAATTCTACACCACCTACACACACAAAGAAAATTAGCTTTCGATTGAAAGGAAGCCCTATTGAAAAACCCTGGGGGAGAAAAGAGAAACAACACAAGTGAATGACACCTACAGGCAAGTCTAACAGTGGAGGCCATTTGGCTAAGGACTTCCTTAGTCTGAAACGAAAAGTACAGTTTCTGAAGATCATGAAGGATAATCGAACCCTATCAAAGGAAAAGTAGTCACTCTTGAAATTCTAAACAAGGGGAGTTTAAAAACACCACGTGGACATAAAATAAAAGTTCTCCATACCCCCTTCTGAGTATTTAATGCTGGGGAAAAAATGGTGACATGCACTCAATGCATTCTTTCATTCTTCTCTTGACTGTCATTATTCCACTTGTCTCTTTTCTCTTTCTTTTTTTAAACTTTAAGATTCTCAACCAAGACTCAGAGCTACTTTTTAGTCTTTCAAACACTTAGAAGAAGAGAATGAGTTGTAACCTTGGTCACTACTGATATTTTTATTCAAGGTCATAATTTAGTTCCAAGGAGAATACTATCATTTTTGCCAAATACTATCAAATTGCGTTTTCTTTTCTGGCCATGATATTCCAGCTGGATGCTATGGTTCTACTAAAGGGTCATAACCAATATTTGGGATGATATTTTTAATATTTATTTTTATTGTTTGAGAGAAGGTGAGAAAGAGAAAGAGAGAGAGAGAGAGAGAGAGAGAGAGAGAGAGAGAGAGAGAGAGAAGGAGGAGGGCCCAGAACAGTCTCCATAGTTGTACATCATTAGTTGTAACATGGTTGGGCTGTTTTTCAATGAAACACCCTATTTCATTACAGTCATTGTAGTAACCGACTCAGACAAGGATGCTATGTAGGTGAAATGATGACAAAAATGATATTTATGTAGTCTCAAAATATAGGCACACAGATTACTTTCTGAGTACTGTACTGGTTTAAGCTGAGGGGATCTGCCAGTTACTAAGTGATCAACTTTACAGTCATCAACAATGGGGAGAAATGACATGAGAGCCTCCAGATGAGATGTAGTGGAACATAGTTAATATCACCTAAGTAGTACAGTACTCTTGGCAGAGTGATGAAGCTGTATCTAACCACGGGAAAACATTCAAATAAATCCTGATTTTGAAATATTCTACAGGGGAATTGGCCAAAACTGTTTGTTCCAAAATGCTAATCTTATACAAGACAGAAAAAATATGGTGGGTGGACTTTTTTAGATCAAAGGCAAAAAAGAAATAAGATAAGTGTGATGCATCTTCCCTAGCTGTATCCTGGATTAAAATAATAACTATGTTGTGGTTATGTAAGAAAATGTCATGTCCCCAAGAGATGCATGGTAAGGCATTTCAGCCTGAAGTGTTCAATGGTATCTGCAATTTTCAAATGTGTAGGGAAAAGAGAGTAGAATGGGATGGTCAAGGTCACAAAATATTAATAGTTGGTGACTGTAGGTGAAGAGTATATGAGTCTTCAGTGTACTTTAAGATTTTGTACAAGTTTGCATTGGCGAAGATTACAAAGAGACATTCTTTCCTCAAAACAGTCATTTTTATTATTTTCTTTTACATTAAAAACCCGCACTTTTAGTAGACGTCTATTTATTACTTGTCCCTCTATCTTCTAGCTTCTTCTAGTATTAAGACTCCTTGAAGAAGCCCTCTTCCCTTTTTCTACCAGTACTTCCTATGGCTATGGTGGCACTCATCCAAAACATGGCTTCTTGGAATGTGTGAGCAACTGATGTCTGGCAAGCACTCTTCTTGAACCATGGAAATAAGGTTCTTTTGCAGCAGGTTCCTGAGCTGGGAGGATGGTGGTAGCAATCTTGACATTTCAAGAGAATATAGCCAATACACAGGGATGTGTAACTGTGATGGGGGAGAGGAGGGCGGGTGTATTCCTGGCAACATCATTTGAGCATCTTGATTCTGCCTTGCTCCCAACCTGCTTTCTATCTACATGTTTTGATCACATGAACCATTATGTCTTTGTTCTTAAGCCAGTTCAAGGTGAGCATATGTGACCACCAAGATCTCTGAGTAACAAAAAGAAGAAGAGAAAGTCACAGATGTGTGATACACAAAATTAGGACCCACTGGAGATCATGACTGGGTTAACTTATGCCACTAGTGTAATTCATTTTGTGGGCATGTTAGAAATTAATGCTTCTTCAGCTATCTCCGCATAATAAAGAATGCCCTGAGAATGCAAGGTGGGTTGTTAAAGGAAATTGCTCGTTCTCACATCTGCTCTTCTGAGTGAATTGGGATTTTCCTAGATACTCTAAGTGAATACACATACAGCTGCCTACAGCTGCCATCTAAACCACCTGACTCTAAATGTCTAATTTTATTGTAACAGACTCACTGTTTTTTGACCATGAGTGTGTAAGCAAATGTCACAAATTCCAAGTTAATATAAATGTTTACTACTAAGTACAGCTAATACCTGTTTTATGTATTGCAGTCTATAATTTCACTTGTTGGGAAATGTATCCCACTGTTTTAAAAAGTGAAAATCTATTGTTTAAAGTGATCTGTAGACATGTTAATTATAAGAGAGTTATACACAATCTCTACTAAATAAGTCTGCAATAGTCCAAGTACTTATTTTACAGCATATCCCTAAAATTCTCAGTTTTAATGCACAGTTTCTATCCAAATTGTCTGAACATCACAGGAAAAAATTTAATCAGTAATCAGTTTTGCAGTGGTGGCCAGCGAGGGTGCATCTGTTTTTGCTCCCTTTGAACTACAGCAGACAGATGCATGATTACAGGAGCAATGTTTGTCATTCTGAGTATTCACCATTGTTTACTGCATTATTCTTTCTTTTTTAAGATTTATTTCTGGGGGAATAATGAGGGGGCACCAAATATACAGTGATGGAAAAAGAACTGACTCTGGGTGGTGAGCACATAATGCAATACACAGACAATGTCATGTAGAATTGTACACTTGGAACCTATGTAATTTGTACCAACCAATATCACCCCAATAAATTTAACAATTAATAAAAAAAGATTTATTTTATTGTTTGAGGGAAGGTGAGAGAGAGAGAGAGAGAGAAGGAAGGAGGGTCGAGCAATTCCATAGCTGTATATCACTAGTTGTGCATGGTTTCATTTCACACAGGTGGATGTGGGGTCACACAGAAAAAGAATTGAACCAGGGGACACCTGCATGGAAGGCGAGAACCTTTTCTGCCATCATGGTAGTTATAGTTGTGCTGCTGTTCAGCACATGGGGTCATACAGACCGGACTCAGGATTTGAACCCTAGACCTCATGATTGCGATGCAAGCACTCAACTGCTGAGTTATCCCAGCATCCCCTCCTGCATTATTCTTAAACAGAAATAATCTGTGTCTTTGCTCTAACCAGTGCTCTAGCATTGTAGTATGGAAGGAGTGGGAACACCCCAAGCAGACCATCCCGGTGACTTAAACAGAGCTCCAAGTCACAAAGGCAAGCCCCTTCCAAAACCTGTCAAGATGAAAAATGGGACTTGAAACATTTCTTTTGAGTGTGATGTGGGGGATCTCTGATTCTATTCAAAAGGGACAGGGAAGACAAGTCACCCTTAGAATTTAAATTGAAATGGAGTCAAAGTAAATGCCAAGCAAGGCAGAGAAGATTCCAGAGTTTTCAATAGTGTGAAGGAGCTCTTCACACAGTCAACATGTATAATTCAAAGGCAGAATGGCTGCACTTCCAAAAATATCACTATTTCACACACATGCATGATGATGAAGGCATCCTCTTCACTAAGACGGAACAGATGATAACTATCTATTAGAAAAAGGACCCCAGAGAACACTAGGATTTCTGGTGCAGCCACAGAAGGATTTTTCCTTTGCACGAAAATGGCTCAGATGAAGGTTCTGACTACCATGTGCAATTGAGGCATACAAAAGATCAGAGGCTGTATTTACCAGAAGAAGTGATCTCTACAGCCCTCCCCAGGTGTCTCTCAGCTTGGGAATCTCATTGAATCACTCTTTCAGTTGAACGTAAGTATTTGATTCTCTTTCTCACAGAGGCAAAGGAAAGTTGTCATTGATTTTCAAGACTGCCTAATCTTTGAATCCAGAATGAAGAATATGATCAAGCCTCCTCATGTGCTGTTGAACCGGTAGCCCAGTGTGGGCGAACTGCTGGAGGCTGCAGGGAAAAACCATTCTGGTGGGTCACACCCCCTCAGTGAGCAGTGCTGGCCCTGCCATGGTGAGTAAGGACTCACCCCTTCCAGCTCCAAGTGCAAGGACTGGGAGCAAGTGGGGGATGTTGGAGAAATGGTACATTTTGAAAGGAAGTACAGCATCAGAAGTATTCCTGCTGCCCTTCACATGCCCATTTCACTGAGGTCAAAATAATAAAGGTGTGCTGCTATTGCACTCAGGATGCCATTTTTGCTCGGCTTGACAACTCCATCTCACAAGACTGCAGTGATGGTCCACAGAGAAAAGGAATGTGATTACACTGGGCACAATGCCTGCCCCACAGTAGGAACAGAGAGTAAGTACTACACTGGGGACTCTAACTTGGTTATGTTTCCTTGGAAAAGGTCTTTTATTATTTGTGATTCATGTATTTATTTATTTTTAACACAGCCCTAGACTCAGGAATCTCATTTTCTTAAAGTATTGTTTTAATATATATTATATATACACACACATACATATATATATATACATATTTTTTTAATTTTGTAGCTTTCTCATCAACCAAACTGGACTGATACTGATAGAATCACCATTCTTTATAAACAAGTGCAGCCAAACTCATTAGCCTTTAACATTTTCCAATTCTATTATTTGTAGATTCTCCTATTTTTTCAATGAGTAAATAAAACGAGCTGGGGATGAAACATTTATTCTGGCATCACACCAACCTAATTAAACTGCAGTTTCATTAGGCTGCAGCAGGCTGCTGAAAAATAATGTAATTGACCTATTAAAAGTTACTGCTTCAGTTCAGTTTTCTAAACTAGGAGAAATTATGCTGTGATTTAAATGCCTAGTAACCTTGACAAAACCAGCCAGAGTACAAAAACTAAGTTATGGAGAATGGAGAGAATCCAATTAGAAAGGAGACAGGTAACTAGATTCTCTGCCTGATCACAATCACTTGGCTTGGAGGAAAGCAATAAAATGTAAAATGGAAGCAAATAATGGTCTAGTTATTTCCTCCTTTGACTACATGTTGTTCATACGTGGAGTCTTATGTGAGACACACTCCCAAAACTTAGCAGTGAGGTGGGTAACGAGATGACATTTGTTCTTTGCCCAGTATCATTTGTTTGGTATCAGCGGGCCAATTGCAATAGCAATCTACCCCTTTCCAAGTCTCATAATAGAGGAGTCCAGGTGACGGCAACCTTCTGGTCCTGAGGTTATGTCTGTGTTTTAAGCTGGCCAGTCATAGCATCACATATCCCTGACCACAGTGATTGATTCATTCTGAGACCAATCAGAATTACACATGTGCCTTCTGTTGAAGTGACAGGAGAGAAGACCTCTCTTGTCCAGCTGGTATTCTGAGTAGAGAAGACCTACCTCTATTGGTAGCCACGTGCCTTCTTATAGGGAGAACCCACCTGAGAATTAAGTCAAACCCAAAACTAGAGGCCAGGAGAGAATGAGAGGGAGAGAGACAGAGCAAGAACAATCTAGAACAATAGTCTTTCCCATGTAATGTTTTTACCAATACTCTTCCCTACAGCTCAGAACCTCTACTCTACATGTAGGCCATCTCTGAATTTCTGGGTGAGTTCTTCAAGCTTCTTTTCTTTTTAAGGGCACTTAAATCCCCTCTTTTATTTGTTTAATCATGTATTCTTTCATTCAATAGGACTCACTTCCACAGTGGACCAGGCCCTTTGCTAAGCATAGTAGATAAAAGCTACCCACACATGTTCTATAATGTTATAAAGCTTAGATCTGATAGGTTATTTGTTAAACAATCAAATGCATAGATAGATGATAGATAGATAGATAGATAGATAGATAGATGATAGATGAGACAGATGATAGATGATGATGGTAGATAGATAGATAGATAGATAGATAGATAGATAGATAGATAGATAAGAGAGAGAGAGATGATAGATAGAATTGCATGGTGCTGTAAGCACATTTGAGGGCAGATCTAATTTAGCAGGGGCTTGTCTAAATCAGGGAAGGTCTCTCTGAAGAGGTGACATTGATGGAGGGATATAAAGAATGAGACATGGCCAAATAATAACTTGGGGACAGTGTAGGATAGAAAAGTCTTCCTGGCAGAGGGGCAGAATGAAACCAAAAGCTAGTTAGAACATGGTAATGAGGGGTAGAGTGACATGAGATGAGGGAGTCATATAAATTATTGAAGGAAAGGAAATGACACTATTCTAAATGCAAAAAGAACACATTAGAAATGACCATCTGACCACCAAAAGAGACTCTCTCTCTCTCTCTCTCTCTCTCTGTCTGTCTCTGGTAACAGTAGGTAGCAGACTAGTTTGAGGGGACACAAAAGACATTTTAAAACAACTAATGGTGTTTTCAGAGGTAATTATTCCTGACAATTGGGTAAATGTTGGCTGAAGATGTCATCGTTTAAGCATTAACGTGGGTACTGTAATCCCTGATTGGGAAGGCCCAGCATCAATGGGGTCAAGGACATTTTAGTCACCTGAATCTGGATGTGGCATGAGGACCTTTGAGTTCCAAGGGCATTCAGTGATACTTTAAAATTGAAAAGAAATTGTGTTAGTTCAAACATTGCGAGCTGCAAAGTCAAAATTAATAACCACTTAATTATATTTCTCCAAGATGCAACATTATGTCAGCATCATTAACTGTTAAATTTAGGATTCATAAATATTTTATGATGTTGGAAGACAAGTGATAAGCAATTTTTTTTTCCTTACAGGAATTTCTAAGTTTATGTGATGATTGCTGAGAAAGAGTAGCGAATCATAAATTCAGTGAGTTATTAAGAGTTAATTCACTTCAATAGCAAGATTATAAAAATTCTTTCCAACTTATGGTGTAATAAAATTGAGTTTTATATAGACTTTGAGTGCATTTTAATAAAGTTTATATCAGGTTTTCTCAACCTTGACACTACTGACATTTGGGCCGGATAATTCTTTGTTGTGAGGAAGGCTGCTCTGTGTCTTGTAGGATGTGTAGCTGCATCCCTGACTTCTACCTACTAGATGCCAGCAGCAACACTCCAGTTGTGACAACCAAAAATATCACCCAACACTGACAAATGTCCTCTGGGGGAAGGCAGGGAGCCAAAGTGCTTCCATTGAGAACCACTGACTGGCTTATACGAATGCCTGGGGCCAAAGGAACTCTTGAAGTGTCTCTGATTGTGTTAGATATATCATCAACGATTGCTTCCTGGAGGCACATAACACCAACGCTAAGAATCTGGGCACATATCCAATTTTCACATAGTTTCAGAGTCTCCAGGAAAAGCAACCTCTAGTTCCAGGTGACCTGCATCAACACACCCCATAATGAGCTAAGCAGGACACATGAGAAAGGCCCCCCAGTAGCTAGAGAACCAAGAGGTCACCTGTGTATAAGAAGGCTGAGTAATATTTTCACAGAGAGGCAACATGACTGAAATGGACAGATCAATACCTGCCTTCTGGAAGAAAAGGGCCCATCCCTAATCAGCTCCAGCCTATTATCTGTTTCACCTCAGCTGAACCATCAGGGCCCACAACAGAGCTCTGCAGGGGACAGGCAAGCCTTCTTTCCCAGAGCAACAGCCAACATGGCAGGGGTGGGGAATCTGAGACAGCTGCCAGGAGCAAAAGCAACAAGAGCAACAAGAGAAGGAGCTCAGGAGAACTCTCATAAGTAACCACCTGCCTCCTGGGAAAGGGAGGCCGGAGTGTTGGGTTTGCGCGTAACAGAAGTCATCAGGAAAGCAAAGAGTGACCATCCTGAGTAGGAAATGAAGACTAAAGTGCAGACAGACTTTGCAATCCACCAAAGGGATAGCATCCTTAGGTCAAGAAACTCCAATGGAGGACACTCTCTGAGGAACAGCGTAACACAAAGGGGCCCCAGTGGACTCTGGCCCACTCAACTGGCCTTAACAGAGTGTGGGTTTAAACAATTGCACACCATGGAGGATAGGGGTCAGGAGGGGAGGGAAAAGAAAATGAGGTTGGAGAAACATTTAGGGCGTGCATCTACAATGACATTATTTTTGACATTCCTCATCAAAACATATTCTTTAAAAGACTTCAGAGATCAGCTTTGCAATGATTATGCTGGAGGAAGAAGAGCAAAAAAACCCAAATGAGATGCCCAGGGGGCCATGCCTCTGCTCTAGTTTCATTCTCATTGACTAAGAATTCAATTCCATTTGGCCATCAGTTAAGGCTAGGCATGTGTGGAAGGGCACACACAGACTTTGGACATTTAACAAAATGTGGGATTGAATCTCAACTCTAGTCCTGGATCAGCTGTATGTGTCAGGGGAACTCACCAAACTTCTCTAATTCTCCACTGATCCCATTGCTAGAATTGTGATGAGAAGAGTAATACCACCTTGTAGATCTACATTTGGGCTTGTTTTATATAACCCACAAAGGTGCTTTAACCAAAAGGGGTCTAATGATACCGTCTGTATTATTCACCCTTCCTGTGATGTTTCTGCTTTGGTAGTATTGAGAAAACATGTATTTATGCCTTTTTCCTTATTTGTATGTTTATCAATGGGACAATAAGAGATTATGTCTTAGAGAGCTTTTAATCTTGTGTGTTGTTTATTATTGTGCTTTTGTAAATCAGTGAAACTTAAAGATCCACTATTCATTGACCGCATAATTAGTAAGTAGCAGATAGTTGGTATATCTATATTATGACCCCAAATTACCTGTAAATAGTTATTAGAAAATTGAAGAAAATCAAAGTCATGATGGAAAAAGTCAAACCTCATAATTCTTTAACAGGTGGGCACATCCATGGACCTATGCATAGAATATGTGCTTTAAGAAAGACTGAGGGTTAAGAGTTTGGCATAAAACATTAAGATATTGGACTGAAACTAAAGTAGAAGACCTGAAATTAATAAAAAATTACAGTGAATGTCAACTATAATTGAAAAACAAATAGTCACAGGGATGTAAAGTACAGCATAAGAAATATAGTCAATAACATTGTAATAACTGTGTACAATGTCAGATATGTACTAGACTTGTTGGGGGTGATCATTTTGTGAGGTATAGAAATGTCTGATCACTATGCTGTACACCTGAAACTCATTTAATATTGTATGCCAACAGCAATTAAAAAATAAATTAAAATAAACTAAAGTAGAAGAAAAGATAACGTCATTTCAGTAGCCTCATTTAAAAAATATTTTTATTAAAAATATAGGTCACATACAACATTATATCAGTTTTAGCTATACACTGAAGTCAACATTTATATACCTAAAGAAGTGATCACTATAAGTCCAGCAACCATCTCACACTGTAGCACATTATCAAAATATTATTGACTATATTCCCAATGCTACATATTATATCCCCATGATTTATTTTACACCTGGAAATTTGGACCCTTTATTCCCCTTCACCTTTTTTCCTCCTTCATAGATTTTTCTATTAGTTGAAATTCAATATTATTTTATTTCAGGTGAACATCATAATGGTTATACGTTTATATATTTTAAGAAGTGATTCTCCTGACTAGTCTAGTACTCACCTGGCACTATACATTATTAGCATATCATTGACTATATTCTCTGTGATTCTCTATATTCTCTATGATTTACTTTACATCCCATGACTATTTTGTAACTGCCAGTTTGTACTTCTTAATCCCTTCCCCTTTTTTACTCATCCTTCCAACTCCCCTCCCACCTGGCAACCATCAAAATGTCCTGTGCATCTGTGAGTTTGTTTCTGCCTTGTTTGTTTACGTGTTCTTTAGATTCCACATATAAGCTAAATCATATGGCATCTGGTTCTTCTCTGTCCGACATACTCTACTCAGCACAGTACCCTCCAGGCCCATCAGTGCAGCCACAGATGGCAAGAACCCATTCCCTTCCTTGGCCGAGACATATTCCATTGTATATGTGCACTGCCTCCTCTTTATTCACTCACCCACTGATGGACACCCAGGCTGCCTCCACATCTTGGACATTGTAAATAATGCTGCAATGAACATATGGATGCACATGTCCCCTTGAAGTAGCAATTTGGGGTTTTTTTTTTTTGGTAAATACTGAGAAGTCAGATTACTGGGTCCTTCTTTGTCTCTTGCTATAGACTTTTCTTTTAAATCTGTCTTCTCTGGTATAAGTATTGCTACCCTAGCTTTTTTTGGTTTATTTTCATTTGCATAAAAAACTTTTTCCGCATAGGAAGCACAAATAAGGGTTTTTTTTTCTTATCCATACAGCCGTCCTATATCTTTTGACTGGAGCATTTAATCCATTTACATTGAAAGTAATTGTTGATAGATATGTACTTTTGCCATGTCATTGCTCATAATCTACCCCTCCCCTCCCATCCCTATCTTAAAGAAGTCCCTCTAACATTCCTTGTAATACTGGTTTGATGGTAATGAACTCCTCTAGCTGTTTCTTGTCTGGGAAGTTCTTTATCTGTCCTTTGATTTTGAATGCTGGGTAGAGAAATCTTGGTTGTAGGTCCTTGCTTCTCATCATGTTGACTATTTCCCTCCAGTCCCTTCTAGCCCATAAAGTTTCTATTGAGAAATCTTCTGACAATCTTATGGGAGTTCCCTTATAAGCTACCAGTTGCTTTTCTCTTGCTGCGTTTAGGATTGTCTCATTGTCTCTAACCTTTGCCATTTTAATTATAATGTGTCTTGGTGTGGGCCTGTTTGGGTTCATCTTGTTTGAGACTCTCAGTCCTTCCTGGGCTTGTATGCCTATTTCCTTCTCCAAGATAGGAATGTTTTCAGTCATTCTTTCTTCAAATACGTTCTCAAATCCTTGCTTTCTCTCCTCCTTCTGGTACCCTTATGATGCGAATGTTGTTATATTTGACTTTGTCTCAGAGGTCTCTTAAACTATCCTCATTTTAAAAATTATTTTCTCTTTTTGCTGTTCTGATTGGGTGTTTTCTACTACTTTGTCTTCCAAATTGCTGACTCAATCCTCTGCTTCATCTAATCTGCTGGTGATTCCTTCTAGTACATTTTTTTATTTCAGTTATTATATTCTTCACTTCTGATTGGTTCTTTTTTTTCATGGCTTCTATGTCCTTTTTCATGCTTGCTATCTCTTTATTGAAGTTCTCACTAAATTCCTTGAGCATCCTTATATCCATTGTTTTGAACTCTGTATCTGTTAAACTCCTTGCCTCCATTTTGTTCAGTTCTTTTTTCTGGATTTTTCTCCTAATCTTTCATTTGGAATGTATTTCTTTGTTTCTTCATTTTTGGCTATTTTTTCTGTGTTTTGTTTCTATATATTAGGTATATCTGCTATTTTTCCCAGTCTTGTCTGGGTGGCCTTATGAAATAGGTGCCCTGTGAGACCCTGGCACAGTCTCTGGGGTCATATGCACTGGGTGCCTCAGGAATGTCCTTTGTGTGATATGTGTGTTTTTCCTGTTATAGTTGAGCCTTGATTGCTATTGGCATGTTAGTGGGTGGCACTGACCCTCTGGCAGATTGGCTGTAGGTTTTTGCCACGTCCACAGCTTATGGGCTGTTGTGTGGGCGGCTTACCACATGGTGCAGGATTCATCCCAGTGAGCTCGGATGCCTGTTGAGACTGCCATTAGTGTGTGCCACTTGTGGAACTAATTGGGTGATGCTCTGCTGTGGTCTGAAGCCAACGTCCAAGTATGTTGGTTGTGGGGCCTCTTGAAATGGGGTTGATGCCAGTCCAGGTGACCCACTGCCTATAACCATCTGGATACTACCTAGTAGAAGCTACAAAACAACTCATGGTTGTTCACTGCTAAATTTGGGAAGCATGTGGTGAGACAACACAGTGAACTGAGGATGGTTGCTCCCATTATTGAGACTAGGGTAGCCCCACAAAAAGCCAGGGCAGCTCAAGGCCTGCTGCCACCTGCCATCTCCCATAAGGTTCAGCTACTGATAAAGCCTCGTGCTCTATGTGAGTTGGTAAGGCAGGGCCTCAGGGATTCCCTGAGTGGCAAGAGTTATACTCACCAAGTTAATGTAGATTCTGGTTTGGTGCCAGTGCTGAGCCTGAAGCTACTCAAGAAAAATTTCAGAGCACACCAAGGCCCGTTGTCATCCACCTAGGGACCACAGACGTTGAGTTTTCCATGAAAGAGTGCAATGCGGGTGGGGTAGGCTGGTCATCAAGAATGTGATTCTGGGAAGCTGGGATGGCTCAGTGGGTTAAGTGCTCACTTTGCAGGCCTAGGGACCGAGGATCGAATCCTGGCCCCGGCCCATGCGGACCCATATGCTGAACTGGGGAGTGCCCCCAGTTCAGTTCTCTCTCTGTCTCTGCCTCTGTATCTCTCTCTGTGTCAATAAATGAAATAAATAAATAAATAAATAAATAAATAAATAAATAAATAAATAAATAAAAGAATGTGATTCCTACACTGGGGGGTTGGGTGTGTGGTGGGGTCCCACTGAAGCTCACTACACCAATCAGATTTAAATTCGTCTGTGTGTAAAATTGGTGCAATAAAGGAAAATTGAAGCCCATCTGTCAGCTGTACAGGAGGAGGATCCCCAAACAGGGAAAATGTAACTGTCCTCCAGCTGTCACCCAAAGCCACACACCCCAGTTTCTCCCTGTATGACTCTGAGACTCTCAAGCTACCATCCCTCAGCTGGTGTCCAGGATGAGTGCCTGCCAGTGAGTCTGGATGGGAGCCCTTTAAGAGGACGTCTGGATTCTCCACAGCCTTCTGTCTCACCTAGAAAATTGAAATCTTTTCACAGACAGATGTTGTGGGGGCTTCTCTTCCTGATGCCAGTTCTCCAGGCTGGGCAGCCTGCTGTGGGGCTGGGGTCCCTCACTCCTCTAGGGGTAATCTCCATGGCCAAGGTATCTTTACTGGCTCTCCGCTGTCGCATGAAAGTGTGGAGCCAGCCTGTTCCCCATCTCTGCCCTTTCTATCAGTCTCAACATACCTTCTCCTTTATCTCCTTAGTTATAAATCTTCTGTTCAGCTAGACTTGAAATAATTCTTCAGGTTGATTGTTCTAGAACAGGGATTCCCAACCCCGTGCCCGTGGGTGCCATGGCGCCTGCGGCCCGATTTGTGTGCACCCTCCATTATTTGACTGAATCAGAAGTTTTTCATAAACACTTAGTAAAACTATAATTTATTTTTATACATTTGTTAGAATTTTAAAATATTGTTTGAGTATCTACACAGGTTTATTATATTCGTTGGTATGTTTGCCATATCGTATGTATAAGTTTTTCCCTAGCTTTCGCCTTTGTACATGTCACGTCTTGTTTAGCCGCTGCACTCTTTAAACTCTCCTCCACCCAACCGGGAGACCAGAAGTTGCCATTTTGATTGCGGTTGCTGGACTGATCGGGTCGTGACGGTTAGCTAGGATCACAGTGTTTTGATCTATCCGATTTTAAATGAACTAAAAGTGAGGTAGGTAATTTATTATTATGGTGGCAATTTGACATGATATTGTAGTTCTATAACTATTTTTATTTTTATTTTTTTAGTCCTAAAATGAGTGGACCAAATAAGAGAAAACGAACCTATAATTTTAACAAAGACTGGGAGGAATCATATTGTTTCATTAATTTAAAAGGTAAATGCGTTTGCCTGTTGTGTGGCAATAGTATTGCAGTGCCAAAAAAACACAATGTTGAACGTCACTTTCAGACAAGTCATACCACTTTTGATACGAATTATCCACTTAAATCTGAAGTAAGAAAGAAAAAAATAAATCAACTAAAATTAAGTTTAACTACTCAACAGACTGTTTTCACTAGACACGTGCAAAATCTAAAAAGGCAACCATTGCTTCTTTCAAAAGTTCTCACATGCTCGCAAAGAAGAAAAAACCTTTCCAGGATGGTGAATTGTTAAAAAAAAAAAAAGCATGTCTGACTGCTGCCGACTGTTTGTTTGAGGAATATTCTAACAAGCATGAGATTATGTCGGCGATACACGACCTACAGCTGTCAAATAACACAGTCACAAGAAGAATACACACAATTTCAAAAGACTTGCAAACTCAGTTAAAGACTGACTTGGAAATATGTGACTGCTTCTCTCTGCAATTTGATGAGTCAACAGATATATCAGACACCGCACAGTTGGCAGTTATGGTGAGAATGGTATTTAGTAACTTCACAGTAAAAGAGGAGCTGTTG